>JAGDQP010003315.1:0-23116 GCA_022664845.1 Lepisma saccharinum
TTATGTTCACATCAATGTTTAAGCGCATTATAATCAACAATTCTTTTGTGCTGTCTTTGTAACAGTATTACACGTACGTTAAAATTTTTACATTTCTGTTTCATATTGCCTTGATTGTATACCATCGTCAAAAGCAAACATATGTTACCTTTTTTAAAGGGTCTTTCTTTTTTACTTTTATTCCGCCTAAACTACCTACCCTAGTCCAATATATGTTTACTTTTTTTCCCCGCTTTTTTTTTACCTCATGTTTTTTCTGCTTTTTTTTTATAGTGTGCCTCGCCACATGCATTTTTTTTTTGCCTCAAAGATATACAAAACAATTCTACCCATTTCTATTTCCTTTTACATGCACATAACAATGCCTTCGTATCAGCAAGTCTAATTTCTTATATTTTTTCTTTGCCTTTCTTCCATCAGTATGCGTCTCGTCTATAATATATTACATTTAAAACCCAACAGACCGTCTTTTTCTTTTTTTCTCTCTTTCTCCCTTTGTCTCTATTTTTTTCTCTTTTAAGCAATCAACCACCCACAGATACACTTTCCTTTGTTGTCTTTGTTCTCTTTGGTTCACATTTTAAAGAACGTGTTCAAACTTTTAATTTATACAGCGTCCATTAAACTTGTATTAACTACCAGTCACCATTTTACACTTAGCATTTATCGGTTTTACTGTTTTCAAATCACAAGTCTTATGTTATTTCAATCATCATGTACAGCATAACCAGTACCTGTCAATAATCTGTACTTGTCATTACTTACTTTCGCCTACGTTAAACCAAACCACCCTTCAGTACATTGCCATATCTTTAAATAAAGTTGCCCGCGTCCAGCCTAAAGGGCCAAGGTTTATGTGAGTTTTTTTTTTTTAAATTCAAAATGTTACTGTTTGTGCTTGTGCGTTCCATTTATAAAACTACCTATAACCAACAGTGTCCGTTCTCAGGGGATATATCCATTGTTTATGTTTGTTTCTTCCACTAAAACGAATGGTCTCCGTGGTAGCTAGGGCCTTTGCTTTTACATTTATACCGTTAGTTTGCGTGCTTTTTATATTGGTCTTTTCATATTTCAAAACTTCGGCTTTTGCCATTAACAAATGTGCTTTACATTTACAAACCCAATTTAATAGTATGCACTCATGTTGTTTACTTTTCCTCACGACTAGCCTCGGACAACTGTGTCCCATTTTACCTAACTAGCCATATAACCATCGTTCTTGTAAAACAATATTTCGTTCACTTAACGTGGTCCATACATTCCTGGTATACTTTCTATATTCAATTCTATCACAGTAACAAATCGTATTTATCCTAACAATAAACTAATCCTATTACTAGTAACACCACTTATCAACTTTTACTTTTATTTCTCATATTATGTCCATTTGTTCACCATCCCAAGTTCAATTTAAACAATCAAACAAACAAACGAATTAACAAAAAATAAAAAGCAAATACAAACATAAATACACCAACACACTTTCCTCACATATGGTATATTCTATTCTATGTCCAGCCTTGTTCCATACATCCAAACGACGTTTTTATTTTATTATTATTTTTTTTTTCACTAACCCAACATTTACATAAAGAAAAAAAAACTATAGCTACCTTCCAGTCAGCCAGCAAATCTTCCATTTCCAAATACACAGTACGTCGCTCTATTAACCACGTTCTTATTTCATCCTATTGTTCAACATAAATACATAGCCAACGCCATCAATGTTCTCGCACTGTCCCACATTTTATCATTCCTATTTCACTGTCCAAAGTTGCCATGGCTCACACGGTAGTGCATCTAAGTACAAATCCAACGGCCTGGGTTCCAATCCCAGCCAAAACACTGAACAATTTTCTCAGTGTTCTTATGCATGGCGCTCTCACGTCAGCCTCGTATCAAATTAAGTACCACAGTGTCCTTCATATTCCTGCGCGCCTTGGAAAGTTAAAGGCAATCAAGCGTGGGACTGATTACCCCACATCACTTCGTACCGTAGGCAAAAAATGCGGGCCGCTACCTCCACATCCCTTATGCACCGTTTACGGCGCATGCGTATCGCACAGCAAATAGCTTTACTTACGCCATGTAATACTCATAAACAAAAAACAAAAACCCAAACTATTAAGTTACGTTCCAATGTGCTCAAATCTGTTTCCCAACATTTCCTTTGTTTGTTTGTTTGTTGTTTTTTTTTTTTTCATACATAAGCACTCTCTCAGTACTTATAAAAAGCCTATTCTTTTTTTCTTTTTCTGGCTATAAGCCATCGTAAACTACCAAGTAAAGCCCCAAACAACATATCTATTTATTAATTCATTCAAAGGCGATTCCTTACAGTAATATTTCTACAATTACTAAAACAGCAATCTTTCGCCATTACAGGCATATTCTATGTGCTTTCACGCAAGTCCATAACACTAGAATATCATCTAACAAAATACTAAAACATATTCAACCTTCTCATCATTTTCTGTGCTTTTCCATACAACTCGCCCGCGCTCTATCAATACAAATATTCAAAGCCTTTGTATTAAAGGGTCCTACGATCGATTCTCAATACCTAAATATTACATTCCTCGTACTTATCATAATCCAATTTGAACCATGTTATTTCATCATTATGTGTTTTTTTTTTTTAACCCGGCAAGTTAGCATACAACTTTCGCATAACAACAATGTATCCTAGGTTCAACTCCCACTTATACCATTGTCCTTTCAAGCTTATATTAGTCTGTTCCTTCATACAATTCATAAGCATTTTACGCCTTTTTTTTTCTGTGCTTTAAATCTCATCACTGCATCAAATGTTAACAACAAAATGTGCTTTCTTTTACCTCCCAGCATCATAGATTCTTTTTCTCCCTCCTTCTGCTATGTCGCATTTGTATGCAATGGTATTCAAATTTTGTTTTCCATAATCATCTCGTTTAAATACAGTTTTCATCCACCCAATGTTAGTTCAACAAAAAAAAAAAAATCCAATCTTGTATTCAATGTGTGCCTGTTAAGATATACATACATACATATATGTATATATATATATATATATATATATATATATATATATATATATATATATACACATACTCTATCACAAAGCTTGTTAACTCGCCCTGGGGGGTCTCCTCATGAATTATTAAAATCCGCAGATATACGCCTAGATTCTACTCAAATACCATGTGCGTGGGTTCCCTAAGGATTGCCCCTTTCTTCTACTTTTTCATTCCATCAATTTTCCCATCTTCCTCCATCTGGCCTGAGCCAAGTTGCCCAAACCTTAAAATAAATTCGAATTCAATGCTAATAAATCAACACTAAAGCCCGATTGCAAAGACGTAGACGTAGGTTAGACCATGGTTTTAGGCTAAACTGGTGCATTCCAAAGTGATGTTTAAACCTAAGCCACCTTAGACTAAGAATAAACTCCGTCTTTGTAATCGGTTATAAGTGTTCAGAAAGTTGTCATATTTTGGCTCTCCAATCAACACTAGAATGATTGTCCTATAGCACAGTACAGTACAGAACTAGGATAAAGTTTTGGACCGGGTCCATGCTTGGGACCCGCCTGACCCGGTTTCGGTCTCGTCACCAGGAGGAGAGCATTTAATTATTTTCTTGCGTTTGAAGTTTCTTTCAGGGATGACCGAGCCCAGAAGTGTTACCCCCAGAGCACGAACAATACGAAACTGGAGTTTAAGTTTTCAGACCGGGTCAAGTTTTAGACCGGATCGCCTATGTCCGGGTCAGACGGGGCACCAAAACACCTGGTTTCCGCTCTGCCTTGCTACTTCCTCTATATATATTAGTATCCATTTTATCTGAATTTTAGAAGAATTCGGTATTTCAATGGTCCGATATCATTCAGTTAATTATTACTGTTCGGTATATCAGTATATTAGGTGTTTCGGTATAACTGTCGGTACCCAAAACATACTGAAAGTCTGTATGAAAATCTCAATACCCCCTCCCCTACCTTGGAAGGAAAAGGCGGTCGAGTGTGGGAATGATCATCCCACCTCAGCACCTCAGTTAGTGCCGTAGATCGAGAATAAGTTGAGCGCTACATCCACATTCCCCTGGCGCGTGCGCATCGCACAGGGGATATCTTTACCATCAAGTATTTACTGTGAAATGTGAGAAAAACCAGCTTAGACGACGGAAACAAACTTACTCCGAAAGCAAGGTTCACTGGACCATCAATGCTAATGCTATGGTCTGTGATTAACTAACTCTATGGCTTATGGAACTCGCAAGTTCATCACCGCAGTAACAAACGTTCGCCATTGGATTTTATCGGTCTCGGGGCTGTGTCAAAAAAATAATGCCGATTCTCCTTTTCATTCAAGCTTTTGGCCTTCAATACAACCTCTTTAATTAAATGTTAATACTTTCATCCCCTTTATGCACCCAGCAAGTTAGATTTATTGTTAATCTACAAATACATAAAAATAATTTTAAAAACAAAAAAAGATACTTTTCTTAAACAATTCGTACTAAAAAGTAAAAAAAAAAAAAAATGTTTATATATGACTAAGGCATGGGACGCTCTCTCATATACACTCTCTTTATAAAATCTTCAATTGGCGCGCTTCATGCTTTCCCTTTTAATTATTCATAAACATTTTTTTTTTAAGTTATTTCGGTGTTCAGCACCAGTTAAACGCAACATCGGTGCTGGCTAGCTTATTTATTTTAGGATAAAGGAGTTTTTACTACAAATACATACTTTAAAAATATATAAATACAAGTCGAAAGTGTATACATCAAGTTACTGCGAAACATTTACTGGACTTTCACATCTTTCATTGCTTGTGTAACACCTTGTAATAGTTATTTGGAGGGGGGGAAAAACACATGCGCGACACTTTCCCACCTCCTAATTATCCGAGGGTCATTAATCATTCATTAATAATGTATCATTGAAAACCTTATGAAACATATAATAGATTCCAAAGATGTAACAACAACTCATGCGTCTGAAAAAAATATTGATACATCTTGAAAAACTGTCCAATTCACATGTATAAAATTACACTGAGAACGATGTCATCCCAAAATGCGTGAGAGGGAAAAACCCTAAATTCTCCCTCCTCCGCGGGACATAAGAGACGCATAAAAAGCATTTAGTTGGTTCCCTCCCTAACAATTTGACACCTAAATCAGCCTCTCAGTGTAATTACGAGCTGAGCTCTAAGCTTCGAAAGCAGTGACATAACATATTAGTCGTTTGACATGAGGAGGTTAATACTACATATCAATTATTATTATTATTTTCCTTTTTGGCAGCGCCTAACAAAACAATTTCAAGTATTTCCTTCCTCTTTCTTAACTATTTAAAAAGACCTAGGCCTATTTAAAAAATAGGAAATATACGTTACGATGTTACGAAAGTCTGTATTATAATTCCATCGTATTACAGTTAATCGAGAACAGATAAAGAAGATAATTCCAGTCATTCATGGGTTATTTAAAATAAGCGTTTACTCATTCTGAACTCTCTTCTATAAATAGTTTGGCCACTATAGTAGGAAACTACATCTGCTAGTCTACACGGCGTCTCACAGCTGGAGCTAGGAAAAGGTTGCAAAGCAGCCGCCACGAGGCCACTGACTTGTTTGCTGCCTTTGCTTTTACGATCACGAATCTGTAAGTGTGCGTGCAGCTGGGCTCGGTAAATAAACTGCTTCGTTTACAAGAGACGGGAAAACGAATAGACAATTGAATTATTTAGTAGCGCTTTGTTCGTAACTTACAGACTTCAAATAACTTCGTTGATATGAGATCCTTCCTTCGAAGTAGTGTAAACATCCTTGACTTCAAAACTGAAAAGAGCATAATTCACGCAAACGAACGAAAATATCCCAGTACAATTATTTTCGGTTACTGTTGGATTTGATTAGCCTACGATAATAAATATTAGGAATAAAAATCAACTATGAATAGAAGAAGAGTGTGAAACGCCAAGTAGCTAATACAAGTCATTTAAAGATGCAACAAACTTAGTTTGGGCTCGTAAAAGACACGAGTGCGAAAGCAGACGACGTTAGTGTCTGAACAGAAAACTCCGAAAGAAGAAGGTGAACACTGAAACAGCGACGAGTGAAAAGAGCGATGCACAAAAAAAGCGATACACAAAAAGACCAACAGATAAAAACCGCGACATATAAAACTCAACAGACGAAATGTGTCAAACAGAAAACGAGAAAATAACGACCTCAAAATAGCGAAACCAGAAACAACACCGCGAAATTAAAAAGTGCGACGAACACAACAGCGACAAACTACAACAATAGCGAAGGCAAAATCACAAAAAGGAAATGATGATTCACAAAAACAGCAATCCCAATGAGCGTGAGCAGAAACACCAACTGCGAATGCGCAATGTCAGCAGTACCAGAGACGTCATCCATAAAAATAATTGTAAAAAAAACTTCCTCCTGATATTGGCTAAGGATGCATCTCAGTCTTTGAAACACCAAAATATTTTGTATTACTCTGAAATTTAATCTTACCCTTGCAAAAACCTTCGCTTGTACTTAACTTTGTCAGTGGCAAAATGAAGAAAGGTCGCTTCAATTATATGTTGTTTTTTTTAACAGCACACACACAGTTTTAAAAAATGGTCGCAAGTAGACGAATGAACTCTTCAGACCGAAACAAGAAGAGAGTTCCATTGAAGAAGTCTCGAAACATGAGCAGTTCCGGAGATTGTGCACTTAAAAATTACCCCCACAAGATATTTTCTATAATGTGAGTCTACAATGCATATCATCCAAACAAGAAAATAATTATTATATACCCAAGGTACCGGAGAAAAAAGTTGTGGGCCTTCTGTATTGAGTCCATGGACTCCATTTTGAGAACCAATTTATAACAATATGGCATCCATTATTAATTCAATTCCCCCCCCCTTCAACCGTCACTTTACAGCACGCCCTGTACCTAGCACTGCTAATGACATGGGGATAGTGGATGAATGTGAAATGAAGTATTGGTTGTGAGGGGGACACACACTGCCGACCCGACATATCAAGGAGATTAAAAGTTCAAGTCACGTCATCCGAACAGTAATTCATGTTCTCTACGCAGGAGCCCAATCATGTGAATACAATGTCGGCTTCAAACAATAGCGTGAAACACTACAATAAAAGGATCACACATACATTCTTATTAATGTACTTGCTTTGTATATAGTCATGATTTAGGATGCAGAGGTATGCCCCATATGTTGGCTAATACCAGCCCAATTTTCGTGAAATTTCACAAATAAGGGTTCTGAAAGGCATTGAATTTAATTCTGAAGTTAAACATTTTCAACAAAGGCAACTAACGGCAACTCACAATGGTTGCACACCTGGCACTACGACGATTTATTGAATACTTGGTAGTTAGGGAAAAAGAACTGGCCAGTTCGCAAATTTTGGTATGTAATCATATGATCTTATTTCTATATGTACTTGTATCCATGTAACCTTATGTATATTTCCTATGTATAATCGTATGTATTCTTTCAGTTACTTTTCCTCCTTAGTTTTTTAGCGGGGTAAAAATTTCGTTTAATCCGTGTGTGCTCTTGCTCTCCTTCCATTATGAAACCAAGACTAGAAGCGGCTAATGCATAAAACATTCAGATTGCAACATTATGAGTGCAATCGCCTTGTAGTAAGGATAGGTCAGGCACAAGCTGGAATATCGGCTGGAAGTGATCTTATTTTTTTATTTGTCCCGAATAATAAGCATCTGAACCTTACGGCAGATTGTTGGTTGTGAGCTGGTGAAGTCAGCTATTACACAACCTGTATATTGACTGGTTTGGTATTAAACTGCTTCATCATTCATTAATTATTCTGAGTTGTTGAGTGATTTGTTGCGTATTAAATTTCTCCACCAAGTCAATTAGAGAAATCTGTAAAATTACTAAAGATATATCTGGGGGAAATATCTTGTCAGAAAAGTTAATGAGCCATAAGAAAAATTAAATAATAGAAGAAAAATAAAAGTAAAACTCTAGCAAAACGAACTACCTGTGTTTTTCTCGTCAACTAAACTGTCCCTGAAGGTTCCAAGAGTGTAAACTCTGATTTATGTCATTGTAGAAAATTTGGCATTATGCTGCAAGTTAGGTTAATTTATTTTTGCTACATGATCTATTATATTATTTCCTTCGGCAGCGAAGGCTGCGCTCGGGCATTTGTTTATTGAATTACTTAGTTATTATTAGCCAAATCTTTCAAATCTAACATTGTGACATCTTAAAATGTCAAAATATCACAGCGCGCGGTCGCCTCCTTAAAAATATAGTTCCTGAGCTATTTTGGGACTAATTATTTCAATGTGGGAAAAATCAAGAATCTTGCTATACGCATTGTTAATAAAAAAAAATAATAATAGTGATGCGGAAAAGGACTGCTTTAATCGACAGATGCGAAACTGAACAGCTTGAATTGCTTTTTTACATACTTTTCTTTAATTCACAATGGTTCAAAATGTCCCCAAATCTTGCAACCTTAATAACTCATTTCCCGACGCCATACAATGATGAAATTTTGCACAGCAGCGTAAGTAGGGTGACAATACAATATCCCATTGTCACTTCATACATTTTTATATATTTATACATTTTTAAAAGTATATTTAATTTTTGTAAGAACTTTATACTAGGATAAATACTAGTTCGCAACGATGTTGCATTTGTCTGGTTACAGAACACTTTAGGATGTGGGTGACAAAACATCACCTTACAATAAACAAGGTAAGGGAAAAATATCCGAAAACCGAAATAACTTGAAAAAATATTTAACTTGTTTATGCATGATAAAGATAAAAATGAATTGTATGGGTTTATGAATGAGTAAAAAGAAAAGCATTGTACGCGTCAATTGAAGAATTTATAAAGAGACTGTACATGAAAGCGCGTCCCATGCTTTTCTTTTTAGTCATGCATAAACAAAATTATTTTTTCTTTTTAGTACCGGTACGAATAGTTTTACTTTTAAAAAAAGAAAAGTATGTTTTTTCAAAGATTGTAATCAGAGTGGAATGAAGACCAGGGTGTGAATTGAAGAATTTTTACACCGGGTGATTAATAAGAATATATCGAGATGCGTCATATACACGCATGCACACACAGGGGGATTTCCCGTCGTCCCCCTGGTAAGTCGCACATATTAGCGATCATCGAGAGTTATAACTGTTTTTAGCACCACCTTAGCGCACTCATCCAAAATTCACTGGTCGTAGTGAGTAACCGGCTAAGTTGATTTTTTTGTAAAATTGAGATTTTACATGTATAAGCTTCTTTTGGTGAGTTCTACATTGTGTAGAATTAGTTTATTCGAATTCCTGAAACTGAGGAACTTACAGGATGTGTTGATTTAAGTATATTAGGAAACACAGTAACCATCAGAACTTTCAAACTGCTCTCCTGTAAAATTTACTTTTCCCGACTTAGCCGGTTATTCACTACGACCAGCCAATTACTTTATAACAATTTAACCAACATTCTGATTGAATGTTCGGTGGATGGTCTCGAAATTCGTCCGTGGTAGGTCTCCAAGTGAGCGGTAGGTCAGCTGTTACAAGAATACCGAATACGAGCTGTCGATACGCAGACCTTATTTCAGCGTTTCTCAGCCTTTTTCATTCCGCGATCCCCTTTCACCACCCTTTCTAGCAGGCGACCAACAATTATTTTATTTTGTGCAATATTTGCTTTTCACTTCAAAACATGAGTTTATTTCCTGTATTTATAATAAATATCGTAATTATATTATCCAAAACTATAGCAAACTACATTATCTTTAGTAATTATTAAAAACAGCAAGCACAGCAAAATACTTTCTTTAAAAATTATTATTTTTAACCCACAAAACTGTAGTTAAATGTATTTTTTCACCTCCCCTCGCGACCCCAGGTTGAGAAACCCAAGCCATTTTAAAAATTCCTATTTCCGAAGCGACAGGTACGAAATAATTACTAGTTTTGTGCCAAAGTAAAGAACTCCTTATCTTCCGTTAACATCGTTACATTCCAAGGTGACGTAGAAACTGCGCTGTTATATTCCCAGATTTATTTTTAAAAATAATCAGAAACAAAACAAAAGATTATAATTTCAAGGCTGTGGCGGCCTAGAAACTATCGAAATATACGAATAAGAAAAGTGAAATAAGTTTAACATTGCGGTTTCTTAGATGGAAAATATGTCAAGTACGTCTGTAAGCCGTAATCTCTGTAAGTAACGATTTTCTTATTGAAAAACAATACTGTAACTTTAAAACACATATAGGGAGGGCCAGACACCATAATGCTACGACATTACATGTATAACATGATAATGGGTGAAATGAATAAAAAAGAGGCAAATACTCGAAAGTATTCTGTCGCCTGAGGTGAAAGTTTCCTCTTACTTCTTGCGTCAATTAAGAGTTTACTTGCAATTTTATTTACTCTTATTTAAGTAAATGCTTCTAAGTTCCGAGCATTTATTTAATATTTACCACAGAAGCATTTACTTTCAAAGTACAAGTATTTCCTCCAGATGGAAAGTGAACTTACGAGGGATTAAGTGAAGAAAAAGAGAGTAATTTACTTAAAAATAGGCAAGTATAAGCATTTACTCGTTTCTATTAACTTCACCCAGTCTGGTTTTGCATTATTTCTAAAGAAGGCGGGGGAATACATTTTAAAAATAAGACGTGAAGGCAGAGCACCTGAATTTGAATGTTCTTTATGGCCTTTACGCATCTAAGGCTCAGGCTGGGAAACGGGAGGGGAAAGGATTCGGGAAGGTGTCGGCCAGGGCCTATGTTGAAGGTACCATACCGGCATTTTGCTTGGTGAGACTGAGGAAAAACCTTGTCAGAATGGTCGGCCGCTAGGATAACCCACGACCTTCCGAATGCTACACAAAGCCCTACCACTGAGCCACGGCAGCTCGGTGCAGAGCACCTGAAATATTAACTATCAGACGGGGTAATATCGGTAAAACACATTTGTCCTGAAAGTTTTGCATAATATAAATTTGTTAACATGAAATTCCTCTAGAATTCATCAATATTTTGTAGTGTTACTTAAAGGGAGAGCAACAAACCTCCACATTGTATGACCTAATTAAAGGAAACAACAGTTTAGTTAGCACGAAGATTGTCCATGTACTAGGAAAACAACGAATATTCAGAAATTACTTGTTCACTTTCTGCATTCACTACCAGTTTCATCACTCTTCTCCATTGTTGTATTTCCATGATTTATTAATATATCTAATCAGGCCCGTTGCCAGGATTTTCGAAAGGGAGGGGCACAGGTGAACTTTTCAGCTCTTATGCTATGACAGGGTTAGCAAAACGAGTAAAAGCAAAGGCGTAGTGATACGACCCACATTCCCCAATGAAGTAATAAAACTTTTACTGTTAAAAATCGATAGAAACTTCACAAAACTCTACTTACACTATCATGTCTAACTCTGGCTTCACACCCCAACAAACTGAAAATCCTAGCAGAATCCCTGCTTTGGAATGACTTGAGAGGGGTGCTCAATCCAGCCCGGAAAGCGTTAGAAGTTTTTGGCCCGAACCCGGCCGATAAGTTTTAAAATTTATTGGCCCGAGCCCGGTCCGATATGATTTAAAAATTCTTGGCCCAAGCCCGGCCCGAAAAAAATTAAAAAGTTTTGGCTCGAGCACTAATATATTTGTATCTGGTATAATAATAATATAATGCGTACAAGCCTATGTGAGTGTTTGAACAATGTGATGTGCTTAGATATGCTACTCATTTTAATTTCATTCCACAGAACTGCCGTTTCAATTTATTTCTAACACAAAGGATCAAAATTATCCTTTCGCTTTGAACAGTAGGATTACTTGTAGTCGCAGGTTTCTTAAATCCAGCAAACAAGTAACTAGACAAAGTATAACTTTTATTTACAAAACAATTATCAGAAATTTGACCCCACCCGCAAGATCTACATTTGAACGATATTACACACCGTATTAGACTGCAACACTGACTTCATCCACCATTTCTTCCTGCGAGTCGCTGAAGTGGAGAGAATAAAGAGTGCGGTTTCCGGCCGGCCGAGCGGTCTGCGGCGGTAGGCCATCGGCTCGAAGGTCCCGGGTTCGAGTCCCGGCAGGCGCATGGGTGTGGATTTTAACACTTAACAGCTAAAGGCGAATCGTGACGGGTCGAAGTCCAAAGTTACTAGACTGGCCCATATGCAAATAAAGTTTACTAAATAAAGTGCGGTTTCCTTTCATTTTTATATCAAGACGACAACTCTGACTGTTGAGTGTTCATTCACCCCCTGGGATCCAGTGGTTGGATTTGCCGTATTCTGGTATTGACACGGACCATCAGAGGAAGCTTCAATACGCATACTGTCTTTTGTTATTTATTGAGGGAAGGGCATGCAGTCACTCGTGTGACTGCCGACTGGGGTCAACGTCCCGATGAACAACTAATCCTCTATACCGAAAGTGGAGCCGCTAAGCAACACCAACTGTAAATATTGCATTGTTTGTAATACCTTTCACTCCTCGTGGCGTGCACACAGACTTGAACGTTTGGCTTTATTCCAATTATCGTTTAACGAAAGTCAATAACTATTGAACTTCTTTAAACAAGTGCAATTAATCGGCCCGACCTGAAGAGAAAGCAGTGTCGGCCCGAACAAGCCCGGCCCGGCCCGTGCAGGTCTCTAAATTGAAGTAACCAAGAACCACCCGAAATACATGATCAAGTAGGTCTGAACCAAATTCAAAGAATTGATTTTACACAGCCCTTTTCCACATAGTGAAGGCACTTTAGCTGAAGCATTTTTTTATTATTATTGTTATCCATGTCTACTAATTAGTTTTTTACGTATGTCCACTCTGTAAGCATCGACGAAGATATAAGTAAACCATCACGCTCATGAGAACCCCAAAATATACCTTAACTAAGTGCGTTTTATAACAATTTTATCAACGGATGGATAGTTGAAAATCAGGAACACTGGCTTGCAGAATACTGAAATAAAAAGGATACATTTTGAGATCAAAGGAAAACTTTAGTAGTGGTATTCCATAAGGTGAAATTTGCAGACTACCCATTCGATTCAAAATATCCTCAACATTTACATTAGCATAGTTATGTGTCAAGCTATTCAATTTCTCTGCTGTTATTGAAGGGTATAGCATTTGAAGTGGTGTGACAAAATTTAGAAACAACGCTCAAGCACGCGAGTTGTAATGGGTAATGTTATGAGAATTTCCAATGGAATGTAGACATTATTAGGACACAATTACTTTGACTGTAAACAGCAGTACAAGGACACTCCATTAGAGAAAGTTTTTTTTTTCTACATTTGAAATTCGACCTAAACAATACTCTTTCCAGCAAATCATCGCTATAAAGGTCTACAGATGGAGCAACTGAAGTCTGTATCTCCTTCTACAATATTGTTTCGCACAAGGTAACTCAATTTAAGACATTCCGCCTGATGTTTGGCAAGCAGTGATTTGTGTTCGCTGACAAGATTGTAAAGATATGGAAAATACATAACGCATCGAAAATAATTTTCGACAGTTTCACTTCGATATTTTTCATTCCCAATACCTCGATAAAAATTAAATTTTAATTGTCACTGATTTCACTATTTGAATTTAGGTATAGTTCAATGTCAAGATCGGATAGAGGGTCATCGATCAACAGACAGTTACTCGTGTCCAAAGGACCCGCCGCAATATGCTCATATTCTCGACTCAAATAATTGAGTCTCCTGATAATACTTGTATTTTATCTGTGTGCAAATTATTGGTACCATTATCGGAAACTCCATAAGCGATTCTCGCGGAATTTTGTAAAGAAAATATCCAAGGTATTCTGAGCAAGTCTTTACTCATTTTTCAACATTTGTCTATTTGTGTACAGTGATCTGTTTGTCCTGTATCGCCACGAAAACGAAATGTTGCAAATCACTCCAGAAGCCGAAAATTGTCTATGGTTATTGGTGTTCGGTGTTTTTATTATTGTAATTTCTCAGCTTCTATTGAGTATACTCGAAATCTTAGCTTCTGAAAGGTTATGGGGAAACAGCTTTGCACTAGGCGAATGCTGTACACAAATTGATCAGCTGCTGTCCAGTCATTAGCACTGTTGACGCACATGCACACAATACCCCTCATAGAATGTTGCGCTTTCGATTTGAAGAGAGCTCAATAGGACTGATAAGTTGTATCTCTTATTCTCCTCTGTGCTCAATAGTGTATTTGATCTGCTTTGGAGTTTTAGTAGTCATTCATTACTTCTAATGATTCATTAGATAACTCTGAAACATGCGTTCGCCGTGTGAATATGTCTTCGTCAAACTGGCATTTAGGGAAAGTGTGCCCATTGATTACAGCTATCTTACCAGGACTAATTTTCACCCCCTGGCTACGGCACTGTATCTAATCCAATATTTTGTAAATTACAAGTGTTTATATATATATATATATATATATATATATATATATATATATATATATATATATAAATTTAAAAATTCATGGTGTACGTGATTACATCAACGTCGTCTCAAAAGTAAAAATACAAACTGTTGCGAAATAGCCAAGCAATTTTAAAGTAATCTAGTGTTTTAACGACAATTTAAGCACCTCGTAACAAACTAATGAACTTGAGTAAACCGAAATTACGCAGCAAAACTATAAATAACTGTTTCATTTTATCTGTAAAAATTCTGGTCACAAATCACATTCAGGCTTGTTAAGTGCCATTTAATAAAACCTAATATCACGCAACAGGTATAATAAATATATAATGGTTCTTTTAAATCTAAAATTCACTTCCTGTAAAACCTTTTACCTGGCCCTGCTGGACTACAATATGGCTACCTCGGAATGAGTAACAATTCAAGCAAATTTGCCGTTGGTTTCTTTCTCAAATAGTAACTTTGTAATGCATGCTTTCATAATTCAATACGTTCCAATTTCAACTTGGCATTAAAAAGTTTTCTAAGCCTGGAACGGCAAGGTCTCTTTGCGAGGACAGAAATATTGTTTAACCTATATGCAAATATACTGCGTCCTTATTTTAAGCTATTGGTCTATTTCCGCAAAAATAAAGCATAAAATTCTACACATAAAAATTATTGTTTTTAATTGAATCCACTTTACTACTGGCTCCGTAACACATTGTTTATTTAGTAATTCTGGTAATTCCCTCCCCCCCCCCACATCAACTTCAGGGGACCGAACACTATCTAGATCAAAATCCGGTAAAACCTTCGTCAGTTTCCTGGACAGACCGCTAGATTTGAGATGTTCAAAACTCGACACATCACATGATATAACGAACATCATGGGCGCTGAATTCACTTAGTGTTAGTGCACGACACTTTATATTCCAGAATTAGATAACATGTTAATGAATGCATGGTAGAAAAAAAGGATCATCGCATATAAGACCGTGAACCAGCAAAAATCGAAATATACAACAGACCTTAATTTTAGTATTCGAGTTTCTCATTGCAACTATTTCACACCTTACAGGATTTCGGAAGACCTGTGAATACCCTAATACGCTTTGCCAAACCACCGCTCAAGAACAATCTTAGGGTATATAGAAGCGAAAGTCATAGCGACTATATAGTAGAGTCTCGTTTATCCGACATAAACGGACAGAACGTCGGATAAGCGAACATGTCGGATAATGCGGAGGTGTTAAGGAAAATCCTATTAAATGTCAAACTATGTTATAATTTTACACATTACGGACCTAATCATGTTTTACAATGAAACAGAAAAAATTAACTGAAAAATTAACAATTTCTTCATCAGTTATTTCATACTGATTATCATCCTTCATGCACTGAGACACATGAGTCACAGTGTAGACGGGTGAGCCACGTGGTAGAGTTGGGAGCAACAAAAAATAGACTACTTTCACAACTGTTCTTGTTGCCGATTGATGCGTTTTTGCGATGGCATGTCGGATAAACGAGACTCTACTGTATTTAAAAGGGCAGTTGTCACTATTTTCTCCAGAGACTATCTAGAGATGGCCTTTCCTTACTGCGCAATGCGAGAACAATATTGGCTCGTTGACTTTGGTGATTCCCAAGAATATGCCATAAACAAACCAATTCGCTTATTACCGGCAAAAATGAACTGATACCTGACCAACATTACTTGCATTGTTTCCACCGATCAAGTAATTGTGCGCAAGTAAATTCAAAAAAGCCTACAAATACCCTTCGATCAGTAATTACTAGCATCCACCACAAAAGAGCTCAGCGGCATATTATAAAGCCTGAGATTTCTACATTTAAATTTCCTCCCACGTACAGTTGAGGTCTGAACTTCAAAATCGCTTTTTAATTTATTTTAGAGTATTGATAAACAATTTTACAGTGTGCTTCGATGGTTCGAGAAGGATGCAACTGCACAGTGCACTCTCACAAACCCCTCCCGCCCGCGAAAGCCTTGGAAGACCATCACTGACTCACACTTTCCCCTTCGTGTGTCGCCCACAAAGAGAACGAACCGAAGCCAAGTCAGGTAAAAACAAACTCCTCTCCCGTGTCTATCCTACAAAGCGCCCTGCTTTATGTTCTTTCAAGGTCAACCTTACTTGATCTTAAAATTTGGCAACAATGCGCACAATGCCCTCCCTAACGCATCTGCCAGCTTTTCTTCTTTTTTCAAAGTAAAAAGAAGGCTTGCTTCCTCACTCACGTTGCCGATGCTAACATGAATAACCGCCCGACACATGCACAGATACACACACACACACGCACGAATGAGCAACACAAAAGTGGGAAAGGGCAAGAAAAGAAACAAGCAAGACAGGAGGACTGCACGAGGCAGCCAAGCAGAACCTCCCTTGTAAAGGCCATCATCTGATGAATATCATTTGCGTAATTAAAGTTCCAAAGGCGCCGTCTTTCATATTTCACTTTAAAGAGTATAAAACAATGTTAATGTAGAGAATCCTCACATAATGTCCATGATATAATTGCAGTCACTATTCAGAGGGTTTAAGACCTTTCGACAGGAATGAACTGTGTACTCCATTAAGACTGCAACACATACATGCACTCCCGCCCCCACTCTTTCTGACACAAAATAAAACCTAACGTATTGAAACTTCCATAGTTTCCTCCATAACGATGCATATTATCTATGTGAATAATGTTTTTAAAAACAATGCTGCACTGTTATCAATCAGATAAAGATCGTAGTGATAAGCGACAAATGATCAAAATATGAGCATGACTAGGCCCTATATCTTATCAAAGCTTTACTAGATAGAAACAATAACAACACAACTCATGAATCATCAGCTTGAGAACTACTGATAACTGATTCAAACTTTTACCTGACTACTCCCCATTTCAGCCTTATAGAACCCTGGATTAAAGCTTGATTGCACAATGCATCGTTCACATCAAATACACTCATGGAATAAAGAATGGGTTATATAAAATTCTTGGTCAATTTCTGCAATGCAGGGTGCTCAGAATAGTTAAAATGGGTCTTTGATAACATTGTAAATCTGGGGATCCTACAACGCTGGAATGAACTAATCTGCGAGGTACAAATAATATAACAGTATACTGTACATAAAACCCCACTTCTCCCTTAAATTGGGCAGGGCACATTTTGCTCTTCTGCTAAAAATGCTTACAGATCTTCCCAAATCAACTCAAACAGATAAACAAATACCACATGCTTCAATAACCAAGTTCCCCATATCTTATACAGAGGAATGACATTACTGTTGAGTAACAATTAGATGTACTACATCTCATAATAATTTATGCATGCTCTTCACGGGCTTGCATCCTCTGTCCCTTGCCACTATACTTGGAATGAGAGAAGATTCTGCACAGCACACTAATCTCCAACACCCCATCTTTTTGGTCAGGGGGTTTCGAACTTTTCGACTAGCGCACCACTAAACAGAAATTCATATTTTCGCCGTACCATCAATACAAGTAATATTACGGAATGTTCAATGCTAATACAGCACATAAAATTACATGATTATATTACCAGTAATGATTGAAACGAAGAGGTAGAACATTTAGTAGTGTGTTTGTCTTGTAATGATGAGGCCACAGGCGGTGCCGACCATGCTAAATGAAGTTTTCTCCAATTTCCATCGGCCACACCAGGCAAATGCTAGGATGATATCTTGAATAATACGAGGAAACAAAAATATAAGAAAGTACACCTTAAAAAAAAAGTTCGATTAAATAGTTCTTCGATAAATATTTCGACTAAGTTCTGCCCTCATACGTATTTATCACAACGTTTCTCTCATACAAAATGAATATTTATAATGGTTCCAGATTCGTCGCACTTTTAACATCAGATGATATTAAATATCTACCACCTATCAACCTTCCGCGTACCAGAGATAGAAACCCCCTGTTTTAGGTGAAGTAAACTTAGATTCATAAATGGTAATCTTGAACAAAATCGCAACAAACATATCTGTTCGTTCTGAGATCCAACCTGCGCAGAAGGCAATAAAAGCACATCGGTAAATATATTGATGACTTATGTCACCAAGCACAAACATAGCGATCAGTTTGTTGTGGCAAGTGAGTAGCTGATCGAGTATAAGTCTCCTAAACATCGGATTCGATCCTAGTCTGGAAAACAGGGTTGAAAAAATCTTGATTTTTTAAAATAATTTCATATACCTTAACCAGTATAAACTAAAGTACAATTCACGAATATGTGGTGTTCGCTGGGGAAGATGGAAAATAGGTAATTACCAGGGTTGGCGTGGGTCAATGAAAATTTGACCCACGACCCACTGACGCTGTTGGAAGGTAGACGGCAAGGGCCTACATTGTAGGTACCATCCCGGCATTTGCCTGGTATGACTGACGAAAAAACTTGAGGATGTTCGGTCGCCGGGATCGATCCCAGGACTTCCTGAATCCTAAGTCAACTACAAGTATCTACCACTGAGCAACGGCCGCTCGGTCTCACAATACGAAAGTAAGACTACAATGGGAATATTGATACATAAATTTCATCATGATGTGTAGGAAGATTTGTCCTCTGCTCAGAGCGAAGGCATTGTTCCACATGAATATCAAATATAACTACGATTACATACATTTCATAGCCACCAAAGCTGAAACGGATCACCGGGTCAATTTTTGGACTGGCGTTGGTCATGTTAGTATGAGTTACATGGCGCATACTTTTCAAATTTCTTAGATTTTACGAATTTGTAGCTGAATGTAAAATAGTGAAGGAATCGTAATCGTATATATCCTCATGTAGGCTTGCAAAAAAATACTTTAAATGTTTGTCAGTAACATTTGTTTCATTAATTTATATCTTTCAAATATATATTTCTTAATAATAATAATAAATAATTATTATTATTATTTGAATGAATGTGTATGGTAATTTTAATGCTTGCGTACGATATTTTCGATTTCAACAAATTCCATCCCTGCAGCATGGCCAGTCGAAGTGTCAATCACTAACTTAGAATTAGTGATTGACCGCTCGGCAAAAAATTCCTTACGGAGTTGTCTCCTGCTCTGCCTTTCCTTGGGAAGATCCAGCGCCTTCTGAGGATTTGTAGCATTGTATCGGGGAGCGAATGATGTCACCAGCTAAAACAATAAAGACAGTGGGTCTCGGTGGGTCAAGCCATGCCGACCCACTAAAAACGTGACCATTCCATCTCTGGTAATTACAACTTGAAATAATTTTAAAAAGGAAGGAAGATATGGTTTTACTTACTTATAGTATATTTTACAAACGAATGTTAACATGTAGGAACTATAAAGGGAAACAAGAAAGTTCTGTTGCTTTTTGTGGAGGTCTGACAGAGTGAACATGGGACCTCCATAGAGCGTCATAAGGGCGTGTATGCTGTACGAGTTCAAACTGGGGTCAAACGCAGATGCAGCGGGGCGGAAGATATGCCAGGCCTTTGGTGAGTGTGTCGAGACTACGCGGACAGTGCAGCGGTGGTTTACCAAGTTTAAGGACGGTGACGAAACACTCGAAGACGCACCACGTACAGGAAGACCAACACAGGTACCAAATGAAGATCTTCAGGCAGCAATTGAGGCGAACAGTGGCCAGACATTTGAGGAACTGAGACTACAATTCAGTGTGAGTGGAGAAACCATTCGGCAGCACCTCCATCAATCAACTTGGGAAGCACTACAAGTTTGGTCGATGGGTCCAACATGATTTGACTCAGGGCCAGAAGGCAACGCGAGCCCTGTGTTTCTTTGCTGTCTCGTCTGAGGAAGGAGCCATTTCTGGACAGGGTGTTAACATGTGATGAGAAGTGGGTCCTGTACGAAGCTCCACGGCGAAATCTTTGATGAGGGTACCATGCGGCCTCAGTTCTACCGTCAATAGTATTGGAATCATCAAGCATTATAATTTATTCTCTCGCAGTTTCGGCAGTCTACAGCGCCGAAACAAAGCATTTGTGCACCTTCTATGGTCTATACATTTTCTTATTTTTATGTCAGAAATCTCGTGAGGGAGGTTTGTCGCTGTTATTTTGCGACACCCTGTATATCACATTGCCTGGGGTTTGAAATTTTCTACGTTAGAGGATGTCTTCATATATTCCTTACTTTACTTCTTTTGTTTACTCTACCACCTAGTTCCACAAATGTAAAAAAACAAAAGAATTACTAATACCACGTGTGAAATTAAAAAAAAAATCAGTCAGATGTTGCCATTCGTGACAAATTTTACTCTACATTGGAGGGGCAATCTCTACCTAGCATAAGATTAGGAGCAGGCGTCCATGGTTAGCAGGAATTTCATGACTGAAGGGAGATGCAGAATTACTGCCAGGTGCTAAAAGTGAAATAAAATATTACGGGTTTTAACGTAAATAAATAAAAAAATAGTGGATGCAAATTTTAATATCAGTTTGCTAGTTATAAACATATTATGATTGAAATTCAATAGGGCCAATACAGGTTGACAATAAAAAAAAAAATAGCCGGAACTTTCGTTCCACCAGTTCTCCGGGATGTATTAAAAGTCGGAATGCACTTTTAAATCTACTGCGTTGGCGCGCCATTTATGTTTTGACTGCGCTGTACTCCAGAATCAGATGTTTCGTCATGTTTACTACCGTCTGCGCACAGTAGGGTTTCGTGTCTCCACCACTGGATTTTTTTAAAACATTTTTGAGTTTTCTCTGGCTTTTTTGCTTATTGGCATAAAAAATCTTTTAAAATAAATGTTAATTAAATGTAAACATTAATTAACTAGTGAAAAAAAAACTAATAAAAATTACAAACTGATCTTTATAAAGCACCGAAGTACGAAACTTGTTTTCTATTTAGTGTTGAACTTCCTTTCTTCAAAGTACTGTACACAGGGTGCCCAGAGGGCAGATTCACGACGCACAATGCATCATGACTAGCAATAACGCACCGGTTACTCATAATAGAAAAAAATTATCAGTTCGTATTAATTGTTGCGAATACCTGACAGAAGAAAAAAATTACTAAAAAAAAAAAAAAAAGATCAATTGGCTACTGTAAAACTTTTCTTTCTGTTGACGAAACACATCAAGATATAAGGACATAATCGATAAACTAGACAGCACACGAAACAAGTATGGAATTTTGATTAAACTTTGTAATATATCGTAATATTTCAGACAAGTTGTGCGGGAATGTATGCTCGGTTGAAGCAAGCTGACTTATTTTCTCTAATTGTAGAGACTCCACACGGGAAGTTAGCAAGAAAAAGGGGGAGGGGTATGTTGAATAATTTTATACTGAGCTTAATAAATTCCCTGGCACCTCGCGTAACGACAGTACCCCACATGTTTTCTTATACAGCGTAAAAAGCTTTTCTCACAAACTATTTACAAATAATTCTTTTGACCCAAATACTGCATCTCACAATGTTCGGCTAGGAAGTTTTGTCTGACGAAACAAACTTTATTTAAGACTGACGAGGTACCACTGAATTTCTTGTGTCATATGACTGCGTCAGCGCTGTCTTGGAAGCGTAATGTTGCCAATAACGAAGACCACTTTTGTTACTACTAGTAGCGTGAGGGCCTTCCAAAATTAGCAATTTTGACACACAATACTTATGACTAACATAAAGACAGTGCTGAAGTTATAATCTCACAAGGGAGGGTCACGATATGCTGTCGCTGAGGTCCGAATCAAACATAGTGAACCTGATAGAGAATACCAAAGTTAAGGTGCGATGAACACAGAGGAGCGGAGCTGGGGGGAGGAACTTCGAAATTCACAGAAGCTGAATACAGAACGATACTTTCGCTAGGTGATCCCTGACAATGAAAGAAATAAAATAATGGGTGAAATTTCGCTTCATTTTGGAGATACAGCGTTTCCAGCTTTGAGCCCAAAGTTGACACCTGGCAATAGGAAGAAATTAATAATTCTATGTAAATCAGAAACGACTCATTGAATGAAAATTCCGTTTGCGGGAATTTGTTCCTAGCAATATGGTGGACGTCAGAAGTGAAAACACGCTGTAACCGGTTTGTCAGTGTTGCCAACCAGGTATAACAAATTTACGTTTACAAATGGCACTACGTCGTGTCATTGGATATTTCATATTTGACATTTTCTAGTGATGATATAGAACACATTTAAACATACACCAGAGTGTTGCGAACTATGGATGAGACAGAAACGATCTCGCGGTCTTATACAAAGTACGGGTCAGTTCATCTGAAATCATCCAGCTTTGCTCGACTTTTTTCAAAAAATATATATGTATATACAGGCGTGGATCCAAGGGGGCTATAGCCTCCCCCCCCCCCCGCGTGACGTCCAGGTATTAATTACACTGGATGTAGTGACAACTATTGGTTAGCCTCTCCCTTAACCATATCCGGATCCGCGCCTGTATATATATATATATATATATATATATATATATATATATATGTTGACCCAGCATCGTGTGGACAATTGGGGAGCTGCTGTGAATGAAAGACAGTGGCGATCACAGTGGGAGCTTCGGCTCTCCTCTCCCAACCCGTCTGGTCAGCGTGGGAGCAGTAGACCAACTCCTCCCTTCGGGGAGAGGCCTCATCCACTAGTGGATTGAATATGGCTGTGATT
>JAGDQP010003315.1:23516-95377 GCA_022664845.1 Lepisma saccharinum
TGGTCAACGTGGGAGCAGTAGACCAACTCCTCCTTTCGGGGAGAGGCCTCATCCACTAGTGGATTGAATATGGCTGTGATTTATTTATATATATATATTTTCGGGTCCAGACCCCCCACTAGCTTCTACTCTGCGTCCGTGCCTGTAGCTGCCAAACAGTGTTTCCTTCGGTGACCTGTAAAATAAACATCCAATTTAACATGGATTTTCACACATTTCAGGCAATATCGTGGGTTCATAAGCGATTCCTTCGAAAAAGACTAAATATCCCCTTCAACATATTTCCTGGCATTATGAGGGTTCATCTTCTTCAGTGTAGACCTCGCAAGCTATTTTGTGTTTAGAAGGAAAATATAATCGAAATTTCCATAAGAAAGTTGTTACATAGATTATTAAAACATCTTTTATTTTTAACACACAATACGTCGCGGAGCCTTAAAAACGTGAAAAAAACACGATATTCCTAGAAATGTGAAATTTATGTTAAATTGTACGCTTATTTTCCAGGCCGCCGTAGCAAAGTCCCTCTCCCTTTTAAGTTGTTCAAAATTTAAAGCTCGTTTTAAAGGGAGCAAAATCAACCACCACAGCCATTTAAAATTATCAAGTACGGTACTGTACGGACCTTTTAGCAACATCATGAGATTCCGTATATGCACTTTAACATGCAAATGTTTTATTCCAAAGATCTTTGTGCAATAGGAGCTGAATTATATCCCTGATGCGGACTTTCAGAACCACCCTGTAAGCCTATTATTTCTTGAGGTAGTCGTCAAAATTTAATTCTGCTCTCAGAATTTAGCCAACACGTTCCTGTGTTTACTTTCATGCATCCATAGTTTTCGCAATTGTAATTTACCGGATTTGGCATATGTGAACGATCGTAATTGACGCCACGTCCGAGGACAAGAAGCTTTAGGTCGCAAACAATATCATAATAATAAAGCCCCCTACGTTGCTACACGACGACTTGCGGGAATTCCAACTACCCCGATGTTTATGTACTGCATAGCGGGCGTAAGCCATAGCTAATGTTGTTACCGCCCATACAATTATTTTTAACTTGTATGCACTCGGAATTGCAAATCAATCACCTCTCCTGCATCGACAGGCAATACAAAAATGTTGATGAATTCTGTACAAGCGAAGACCGCTCTCTCATTAACCAATTTTCAACTCTACCTAACAAATTACAGTATGTAATTCATACACAAGCATAAGTAATAAATCCTTCTAATAACAGAATTTAGCGTGGAAAACTAATGTGCACGAACTCTGAAATTGAATATATACTTAATCAAAATTTGAATACTTTTTTCTTTCAAAATAAAATACAAATTTTAATTTACACTAGCAATTTCATATTTACCAAACTACGAAAAGTCATTAAATATTTCTAGTTTTTCTTTCAGAAAAATACCTACAGAACATACACACAAAATTCCGTTTAGTATAAGACGTTTTATAAAAGTGAATATAATTTGCTAGACAAGGTAAACTAACTCACCAGAGGTGCGTCCTTCCTCCGCTCCGCACACATGTGAAACACACACAAATAAAAGTAAAAGATACCATTTTAAAACACTATTCTGCACAATCACCATGATTATAACAATATAATATATGAAGAAATATGTACAATTCACTTTTATGGAAACATTAGCACATATGCATGATCCTTTCCACTTTCCGACATATCACTCACCGCGCGCAGAACTAAAAAGCACTTCTCACACAAAGTTACTGTATTCTCACAAATCACAATAAGCACTTGCGCTCACTGGCTGAAAAGCAAGAGCTGCTAACAAAGTAACAAACATCGCACCATTCCAGTGCTCCCGCTTCGCGCACTACCTAGCGGGAAGCTGATGAAACTTGATCCCAAAGACTTTACAAAAGACTAGATGGCAATGGAGAACCAAGTAATGATATCATAGAGTTAGGAATAGAATAGAGAATGCTTCTATGCAAGCCCCCAAGACTCATATTCAGGCCCGTTTGCGTTGCTTCCTTGCCTTGCGATTAGGCTGAGTAGCCAATTGAAACACATGATGTTTCGTGGTGTAGTTTTATTACGTGTTGTAACACATTTTTCAATTGGCTATTCATCCAAATTGCCAGCAGGCTTGAATATGAACCCTAACATCACGTAGCGACAAACGCATGAAACTACTTCCAAATTGAACGTTGCGCAGCACGTCATGTTTGGGGCAAGAACGCATAAAGGTTATTAGCATGGAATCTTATTGAAAATTTTCATTAATAAAGAAAAGAACATTCTTGAAATGAAAATGAATGATGGAGATGTATTTTCATTGTTAATATCTATGCCAGATTGAAACAATAACGCAATATATTTAAAATCCAGATCTAAATATAGTCATTTGATTGTCAATAATGTAATTCAGCCTGTCAGCCACAAGTTAGTACAGTACCTTTCTCATGTAAAGTTCAACAAAATTGAACTTTCTTTGGCATTTAGGCATCTCTGGATCAAGCAGAGAAAGAGTGGAGAAAAGAATGTTGGAAGTTCGTTGTCCAAGCTGGGTGCAAAATCGCTAACAAATAGTGGGAGGAAGCTTATAAACACACACACACACACAGATAGATAGATAGACAGACAGACAGACAGACAGATAGATAGATAGATAGATAGATAGATAGATAGATAGATAGATAGATAGATAGATAGATAGATAGATAGATGGTGGATTACTATATATATCAACGTTAAGCCGGGTGTCACTCTTTAACTCGGGTGTCCGGAAATTACTAAAACTTATAAAAATATACTTGGAGCGACAGGCGTATACTACACCGTTCGAACTTCTCAGGGCTGGATTTCATGAAAGATTGTGCTCCTTGCTTTGCGTGCTATTTGAGTGAACAGCCAATTGAAACACGTGACACACCTTACAATACAACACGTTTTCAATCAGCTACACACCAAAATCGCAAGCAAAACGAGCAACGCAAGCTTCCATATAAAGCAGCCCTCATGCTGAAGCGAGTGTGAGATCACGCCGCACGCAGGAGTTATTCAACACTAAGGGCTGAGTTACATGCAAGCTTGTATTGCCTGCGATTTGGGTGAGTAGCCAACTGAATCACGAATTTTATTACGTAGTACGTAGAAACTCACGAGCTTTTTCTCCAATAAGTAAACTTTTCAATGTGTTTTGTTGTGTAGCCATAAATGTAGTACTGTGTACTGTTAAGTACATTTTTTTTATTAAAAGACGATTCCATATGTACTATTTGTTATGTTTTTCTTCACTTTACCGATTTTTCGCCGCAATCTCCGGGTAACCCATATTTTCGTTATCCCGGACCGACCTCTGTCCCAATAGATCCGAATTACTCAATTACACCAGGGAAATGTCGGGATGGTAGCTTCAACTTAGGCCCTATCCGACACCTTCCCGCATCATTTCCCTCTCCTATTTCGGCCACAACCTTAGATGCCTAAATGCCATAAATACAATTCGAAGGGGGGGAGAGAGAGAGAGAGATGAAAAATAGGGTTGTTAAATATATAAAATGTACCACCGTGCAGGGGACCACAAAACAAGAAGAATGTTCTTTTCAAGAAATTTCGAAACCAGATACTGTAGTTGTTTCGGAGTTTGCGGAACGCAAAGATAGCAAAGAATCGTCACAAATGACATCTCCAAAACTGCAAATTGTGTTGTTTTAGAAAATCACAATCGAACTTGTACCCAATACATCTAATTTTGTAATATGATGTCTTTTTTCCAAATCTTTGTGCCTCGGGAAGATTTTAGTGGGTGGGAAAATTAATAGGCAAATTGTTGGTGGGGGAAAGTTCCCCAATCACCCATGATTTCGCATCGTGTGTTCAGGGCCTATTTTTGCATATACTATCCCAGCACTTGCCTGGAAGATTTCAGTTACGATAGGCGGATACTGGGATCGTTTCGAGCTTCCTTTTGCTATGCCTACGGCCGTTATAGTTTTCGGAATGAGTTACGGCCGCTAGGTAATTGTCTACAGTCATATGTCCTTAATTAAATCAATTCTGTGGCACAGTGCAAGAAACCCTAACCCTCAAATTAAAAAAAAAAGAGAGAGAAAGAGAGATAATGTTAGCAATGCAATGTCGTACGTCATCACTCAAATCATAATACTTGTGTAAGCAATTACTGTCTACGTCCGAGAAACAGAGATGACAAATCAGAGCAACTAATGTTATCCTAATTAATGTTAGTGTAAAAACACTTGCTTTTCTCAGAACAGCTCCAGTGAGAGTTATACAGGGTGTTTCAGGTTTAAAGATACCGGTAAATAATTGAGGAGGTGATTGTACAAAAATGTTCATACAAACAAATTTGTTTTCAGGCTTCATTGCAGAGACATGCTTACAGAAACGTTGTGCCATGGTGACAAGTTTGACCCACTAGCACTACACAAAATCACTGCGAAAGTGAGATTACATGTTACAGGACACTAAGGTCACCCCTACAATGCACAAGTGTCAGATCAGGTGTTCGAAAGTGTCACCATTAACCTCAATACACTTGCGGGTCCGCACCAGCAATGATTGTGTACATTGGCACAGTATCTCCCTGTTGCGACGAAGTTCGTCCGCTGCGGCAAAAATGCGACCCCGACACTGGCAATAATCACAGCATGGATAATAACATTGTACACCAATAATAATTTTATGATAACATTTGACCATAAAATTTTTCGATTTTCTAAAATGCTCAAAATGGCGTTGATCAAAAAACTGTTCCCAGTAAAGGACAGTTTAATAATACATATCAAACTGAAGAGTGATTGTTAATATGGAAGCAAATATAATGATGTAATGTCAAAAGGACTATTTGTCATCTTAAGACATTATTCAGTACTTACAATGTTACCTCACAGGATGAGCTATTAGTAGTTTCAGCCTAAAAGTGTGAAAAATGAACGGAAAATTAAAACAAAATACTTAAAAAAGTACTCCGGGAAAGGCGTAAGCCATAGTGCTGTTACTGCCCATACAATTCATTTTTATCTTAAAATAGTACTTCACCACAACAATGTTTCTTCTTACAAAATTTACACAAAATTGACTAATATGAACACCGTTGGTACAAACACTTTTACAATCTTCTTTGTTCTATTGAACTGGTGCTGTAACTTGATCTGTTCAGCCAGATCATACGCTAGAGTTAATATTTCGGTTTTATTGACGGGAACAAACAATTGCCCAGGAACTTTAGATAACCAACCAGTTCATCGTTGATTTTTTTTTTTTTTTAATCTGCCCATTGAAGATTATATTTTAATCGATTTTCTCTTTTTGGTAGCACACACGCTGTCTTCTAACGTACTTTTGGGAACACAAAGTTGTCCATCAGCTTTCCAAACGCTACAGTTTCCCGCTAACACACTATCCAAAGCTTTCTTCGTACTTTCTTCATCCCATTTTCCTTTCTTGTATGTAGCATCCTTGTACCAAGGCTCTCAAAATAAATTTCATCTTAAATACGTTAACAACAATATCATTTCTTCTGTCCGGTATTGGGATCATACGGAGTGTCCGCTACTGGGACAACACGACCTATGAGAAAAAAATGTTACCAACTGAAGACTATGGAAATTTTAGTTAACGCTTCCACATTGTACCCTTCTGTAATTATTCAGAAGTGTTATGAGAGTAAGATAAATTTACTTCACTTACCTAATGTGGGGGGAAAACTTCTCTAAAAATTATTTGCGTCATGAAAGAAAGCAAGGTGGATCACTTTCCAGCGATTTATTTCAGACTGGCGCACTCAACACACAATCGGCGCCAAACACTGACCCCTGCTGATATATGTTACAAATGCATGTAGAATATCTACTGCTCTCTAGCGTCGGAATGCTAAAACTACTACTGTCCGGTACTGGAAACTCTCCAGAGTAGTAATTATGTACAAATTAGACAAAATGGCGGCCGTCACCATATCACCTTATCTGTTGACCTATTGATATAACTTATCCGTTGACGTACTGATATCACCTTAACTGTTGACCCATTGATAGCGCGTCATCTGTTGACCTACTGATATCACGTTATCTGTTGACCAGTTGATATCAGGTTATCTGTTGTCCTCTCCCTTTCACGTGCTGATTGATAAAAGGTTAGATAAAAGGGCAGTAGTGTCGTATTCATCATAAATTGACTTGAGCTTCACAGTCATGGACAAGTAGCAGCAGGAAGAGTATCAGCAAGGAACACTTTTATGTAGAAGATGTTGAATTGACATCAGAGGATGAAGAGGAAGACGAAGAAGATAGAAAAGAAGACCGAACAATATATAATTTCTTAAGATTAAAGCAAAGTCACCATCATTACTATCATTATCTCCTACTTTAGTTAAGAAGAAGGAGGAGGTTCAAGAAGACGAAGATATTAGAGAGGTTTATTCTTCTTTAGTTTCGAAGAAGCAGCAGGAGCAGAAAAGTAAGGAGCGTGTGCTAGATGGAGTGAACTATCCTGCAAAGAAACGTTTGTTCTATGGAAATACGGACATAAAGCAGACATCCTTAGAAGCAGCAAGAGCAGTAACAGATGCAGCAGCATCACCAGGATCATCATTTGGTGAAATCTGCCCGAGTATTAGCGAAATCTTCACCTGCAGTACCACCAGCAGTATCAGCAGCAGAATCAGCAGCAGTAGCAGTATAACCAGAAGGATCATTAATTTGGTGAAATCTACACCTGCCGTACCATTAGTGAAAGCAGCAGCAGCAACAGCAAGAACATCAGGAACACCAGCACGAAGAATATGTGGAGTAAGTGATCAAGTATAAACTCTGAAGTGTAGGTGTAAAAAGCAATGGGTAAAAGAAGTGGAATCCTCAAACCCGTGTGATATGCGAAAGTTGTTTCTATGATGAATACAATAAAATTGGACATGCATGTTTAGGATATTTAATAGGTGAGGTGGTAACATAAGAAGAAATTGAAGAACATTTAAGAAAAGCAGTGTGGAGAATTATTTTACGATCATGTACATTAAGTGAACTTTATCATATATAAAGATCATCGTGAAGTGATTGATGATGATGTGTTAATAGGAAATATGATCTTTGGCGAGTGGTAAAAGTGAACACGTCAACTATAATGGATATGTTACTGGAAAAGACAAAAAAGGACAGAAGGAGTGAGTGAAAAGAAAGTAAAGTGAAATGGTCAGACTTTTTGTGTACATTTTGTCGTTGTGATTATATAGTGGAGGGATGTGTTCTAAAAACTTTCCATTCGGTGTAATGACTGCAGATTGAAGATCCTTCATAATAACTGTATATATGTGTAGAATACAGGGAAAGTACTATCAAAACATTTAGTGAAAGAAGTGAATGATCATGAACTTTTTCTCGAGTCCTATAAAATTTTCAAACGACATGGTCATCTAAGTACGATATTTCTATGAATCATTTTTTCAAAACTTGTAGAGAATTAGTACGTAATAGTGAATTCATTGCACAGCCCATACCTGAAGTTATTCACGAACAATTTTCAAAAGTTTCAAAATCTCTCCACATCCATTTATCATGAAATATAGTATAATGTGATGCTAGTCTTTCATTCCACTTTTTAGTTAAGCTACCTCGTGAAATTACAGAATTAGGACTAGGGTATCACAAACAAGTGGAATGGTTAACACAAAACTTCCATAATTTATAATGGGACACTTGAAATGGATACAAGGTTGCACATATTCGAAGAATAATATTTCAACTGTGTAAAGTGAAGCTTTACCTTTTGTAAAGGTCTTGAAAAAGTACAGTGGATTTAAAAAAACTATTTCACTTGGAAAGTGTTGATAATTTGAAAAAGAATGTCCTGCGCTGAAAACATTGAATTTAAACATTGGTATGTCCAAGTGTACTTATCAAGACCCTGTCGAAGTTAATGGCTGTGCACTAAGAAACTGCTTACAACTGCAGTATTGGATGAAACATGAAAAATAAAAATAAAATATTGTAGAAACCTTATCATGCATGGAAATGTAAGAAGCATGTGCATCTTGTTTTTATAAATCACTTCACTTGGTCTTCTTAATAAACATTATAATTATAAGCTATTTTTTATTTTATATGAAATAACCTTGATAATACTAAGATGTTTTTAATAATAATAATAATAATATAAATGAAAGATTTGTTTTACCATATATATTTAAAAAAATATTTACATTTTTTCTTTTCGTTTGATAATATTTTTTACAAGTGATTTTACAATTGCATAATTTTTTTAAGATTCGTAGTATGAAAAGTAGACAATATATTTCTTCCTCGTACACTGAAATAAATAAATACAATACAGATAAACCGCAAAGTATAGAATTAACATGTTGAACCGGGGTTTTATTCACTTTATATACTTTACAATTACGTTTTAAAAATTTCAAAATTGGTTTGGCAGGCTCATTTCCAAAATTATCAAAATATTCTCCCCGACCATTTGTGACCCGGTGTCCGGAATGTTCTCCGGGTTTTTGTTTCTAAGTTTGGAACTTTTGCTGGGACGGAAGTCCCTATCCACATATATGCTTTATTTCATACGAATTACATATATTACGTAGAAGACAAACACAAGACAACACAGGACAAAACAAACGTTAAACTGGAGCTAGACTTCTTCTTCTTTTCTTCGCGCCTACTGCTGCCCTGTAACGAAATAAAGAAAAAAGAAATGTATCTTTTTAGTCTCTTCTTTTGTATTGCATCTCAGTTTGTCACAGTGCGCTAGTATTTCACTGGAAAGTCCAGCTTGGCTATTTCTGTTCCTCCTTCTTTCTTCATACAGTTGGATATATGCATGTCTATTCTTCTAAATTCACACTCACACACACTCTTAGGATTATATTCACTAAGCTCCTGTGGGGTGCGGCTTCCGCAACCCACATACACATTAGTTCTGTTTTCATGCATAATTCCTCATTCTACACTATTTCACTTCATCCTGGTCCCTTCACCATTTCATTCACACTCTCACACTAATTGAGTGTCTTTTGCAGGATTTCCGTACAAAGCAGTCTGCTATTCGTTTCCAGCAGCTCTCAAGTACTCTTACATATTGCTCGAGTTCGTTGTGTTTTCGACTTTGTTGTACTGTTTTAAAGCACAAGACGTTATATTTTGTCTAAGTCTATTGTTCATGCTCCTTTATTCGCGCTAACGCGGTTGTCGCGGTCGCGGTTCGCGTTTGCCACGGTTGTGAATCTCCGCTGTTGCGGCTTATAGCTGTCACAAAAAAGCTCACTGGTTGTAATTCTGGGTGTTTTTACATACGTCCTTCTCACGGTCTCCCAGCCCCAGTCACAAATTTTTTTCTGTGGTACTCTGAAACTTCGTTTGCCGTTTCCCGGAGGACCACCACCAGTTCTGGAGTTCTCAGAACTGTGTAAATAGGCGTATCCCCCAGGATAGCTCTCTGTTCAATAACCAGTTCGTTTGTTTCCTCATACCTTAATACTGTGTGCTCCGGGGTCGAGACTACTCCACAAACTCCGGCATATATTATCCTCTACAAGCTGGAGATCACGTAGCTTCTGTCTGTATGGGCCATGACCGGCTATGAAATGCATTAGGCCGCCTTCTATTTAAATCTGCAGTTTGACTCTTTCCGCTCGGTCCGGGAAAAACTGAAGACTCTTCTCGCTTTTGTTGTTGTCTCCCATCCGTCTTGCCACGCTCTGATTAAGATCTCTTGTATTTCTTTAGTGTCTCCTGCTGTTTGGTGTAGAATTGTTCTGACTTTGTTTTCGTTGTTTTTCTTTAACCAGTACGCGACTCCTAATCTCTTAATTTGTAGGTGGATCGGCATTGTCGCTGTCGCAATCTGAAGCGCCTCCACTGATGTTGTTCGGTATGCTGTCGTTAGCCGTAGCATAGTTGTCGTTGCGATCTGTCAATAGTTTGTTTCTGTCTGATGTCGTCCATTCGGTGGCATCAAGCACTGGCGGCGTAACCCAATACTGAGCGTATTATGACTTCGTGGTAAGTTCATATTATTTTTAGTGGTATACGATCCTCTTTGTTGCAATGTTTACTATTTTGTGTGCTACTTTGTTTGCTTTGTTTTTTACTTCAGTTACATGTTTCCTGAAATTTAGCTTTTCGTCCTAAATATTTAAATTCCTTAACTCTTTTGACAGATGTATTATTGATTTTGATTGTAGGTCTTCTGTTATAGTCTAGTTTACCTTTAAATATCACATATTTTGTTTTTTCTGCTGAAATTAACATCTTATTGTTATTGCACCACTCCGTCATATAGTTTATAATGTTATTTGCCTTATTTTGTAGGTCATTTCGGCTGTTGCCTTTAATCACGACCGCCAGATCATCTACGTATCCCACTGCTCTTTCCACATTTTCAATCTCACCCAGCATCTGCAGGCATGGCCGGAATACTATATCCCAGACAACTGGAACGAGCCCTGCGGACAACCCTTTGTTGGTGTTTTCTGCACAACGCCATCGGCCGTTTCAATTTGAATCTTCCTGTCTTTGAAATAGTCTTTCACATCTTTCCATATTGCAGGATGTATATTTAGATTTTGAGTACTTTTAGCACCGAGGGCCACCATACGATATCAAAGGCCCCGGCTATGTCGAAGAATATTGTTAAAACATATTTACAGTTACTATTCTTGAGATTATTTATGCTACCGCAAACCTTGTTGATTGCGTTCTCTGTCGATTTGCCACGACGGAATCCATACTGTAATCTGCACTGTTCAAGGTTTACTCTTTTTACATTTATTCTTGTTGTCGATATTTTTTCAAAGATTTTGCTAATTTCGTTTAGCAGACAGATTGGTCTGTAGGACTTTGGGCTAGTTTTTGGTTTATCTTCTCCTTTTAACAATACAATGAGGTTTGCAGTTTTCCATGCTTTTGGGAATTTTCCCTGTTTCAGGCATTTGTTGAATAGTCTCGACATGTACGGAGACCAGCATTCTGGTATCGCTTTATAAATCTCGTTCCTAATTTGGTCCGGACTCGGAGCTTTATGTGGTTTTAGGGTCTTTATCGCAGCTGCTACTTCTTAATTGGTTATCCATGGCATCTCTTGGTTATTATTTTCATAAGGGGTGTGTGTTGTCTCTTGTCTTATTCTTTTATTTTCTTCATTATCGTCTTCTACTTGGTCATCCGGGAATAGTTTTGTGACTAATAGTTCCATTGTTTCAAGCCAGTTTTTTTATGTGTCATCTTCTTTCTTTAGTGTATGTAATATCCCTTCAGTTTTTATTTTTTGCATTACGATCTTGTAAGGCATACCGCAGATATCCTTACATAGGTTTTGATCCAAAAAATTAGCCCAAGTTTTTTTTGGTTTCGTATAATCCTTTCTCGAATTTTTCTTTATTTGTCTATCGTTGTTAAGTCTTATTCTTTTCAGTTCGTGGTCTCCAGCCGCTCGGTAGCTTTTTCTGCTTGCTTTCATTTTTCTCTTTAAACTATCCAAACTCCGAGTCCAGAGCAATTTGCGGTTGTTGTTATTTCCTGGTGTCAGTGCCGTTTTCATTACTGCTTCAATAGTTTCTTTTTCTATCTCTTTTGCCAAGTCCTCTAGGTCAGCATTTTCTTCTATTGTGGTAGTTTTAATTTCTCTATTAATTTGTTGAAGTTTAGTTTTTTACGTTATAGTTAATTTTGTTTGGTTCTTCGTTAAATTGTTTATCATCTTTGTTCGCTAGGTCTATATTGAAGGCAATGACGCTGTGCTGGCTCGTGGTAACATCTTCCATTACTTTCCTTCCATTTACGTATGTGTTCAGGTTGTCCCTTGTCAAAGTCAAATCTATGTTACTTGCCGCCCTAGCCCTTCCCTGAAAAGTTGGCGGTTGGTCTGCCTTGTTTTGGACAACTGGTTGATATAGATTTATTATATCCTCGTATTTTCCTCCTTTTTCGTCCGTTCCAGGTCAGTGCCAAACAGGTGATTTAGCGTTTATGTCTCCCAAAATCATTACATTTTCCCTATAAAACCCCTCCAAAATTCGTTCATGTTTATATACAAAGATATCAGCTGGCATAGAGAATTGGCTGTATATATTTGCAAGTGTTATTTTGTCACCTCCCAGCCACATGCTCAGCGCCTGGATCCACCTGCAAGTGTTTTTTGAATCTACTAGTACATCTATTTTCTTGTTAAAGGTAATCACAGCCACCATTGGATTTGGATCCTCTGGTATTAGTATAATGTCCTCTGTTCTCATTCCCGTCATTTTGCCCTTATTGGTATAAGTTTCTTGGACACACGCTACATCCACTTGCTCCTTGTCACAGAATAGCCTAAGTTTGTGTGTGGTTAGCTTGGATCTGTCTAGATTGACTTGAACAAATTTGAACATTTTATGGATTTCTCAAGTGGATATAGCATGCTAGAAATTTGAGTGTCGGTTCGAAAATAACTCGTCCATATGCCATCACAAATTGATGGTATACATTCTTAAGTTGAAAGCATTCATCTCTTCTTTGAAAGACTCTAATCACCAGCTTCCATAGTTCTTGCGGATCAGAGGTAATTCCGTTTGCTCGCAGATGAATCCTGTCCACCTCGTCAATCACCGGGAAGGTAATACTTTTCCCATTGCTATGGATATACCTAACAATGGTTCTTAGTGCTGCTACGAGCATTTGGGGTTCCTCTAGTCTTGAAAGTATGTAGGCCTTATTTAGATTATCAAAAGAATGTTAGGGTTATTCCCATCCTCCGATTCGTATTCTTCAGCTGATCCTTCATCAGTTCCTTCGCAGTTGTTCTCTTTTGTGCTTTCTAGATCTATGTTGTTTTCTTTTGAAGTTTCCTTGTTTTTCTTTCTTCTGTGAAATCTAGGTATCCAGGATTTCCATCCTCTCCTCTTTTTCTTCAGATAATTTTTATCGTGGCAATTTGCAACGTCTCTATTCTCAAGCTCTTGTCTTGTTTTTCTTTCGCCATGAGGTCTCTCTGCTCCTCCTTCTCTGACTCGGAGTTCGACCAGTCATTCTCACTTTCATCTCTAATTGTGTTCCATATTCTTTTTATGTCTTCAAACAGTTTCTTATCTTGCACCACCATCTCGAAGCCTACATTATTAATATTTTTCTCCCATTTTTTAAGTATAAGTAATACCTCCTGGGGGTCTTTTCCTCATATGCCCATACCTACTGCCGGGATCGTAATTTTTTTCTCTTTCTTCTTCGTTTATCCCTAACATTAAGTTCATGGTTGTTTCAAGGTCTTCTAGGAATGTCTCTCTTGACGACTCAATATTCATAAATTTGCTGTTGTATCTATTTTTGACAAATATATATTGAGTTCTTTATCGTATTCTTGTGTAATGTTATAGTGTTCCAATTTTTCGATTTCATATTCGTCATGCGTGAGAGCCACAAGCTGTGCAAAACCTCTCGGGAAAGTTGTCAAGTCCGGGTTTATATAGTGCATTGCTATTTGTTCTTCATGCTGCATATCGACGTATCCATTCTTGATTATGAGGAAGTTGTCTATTTTGGTTGATGTTCCTTCTTTTATCCATTTTTTTAAGTATCTCCATCTTCTTGGTTTTATTGAATTGTATGAGTCTGTTCCTACTCCTTATTCTGCATGGGAGGTTCTTTCTTTTTGTGGATTATTGTTCCTGAACATGGGTCGAATTTGGATTATTGTCCATAATCGAACCTATCTATTACTCTTTGCAAAGCCAGTTTATATTGAGGGCATTCCTGTTGGTTTTCGGCCCCACACAGCATTTTCCTCATCCTACATGGTATGCAGACTTTTTGTTCCTAATCTTTACAGTCGGCTTTCTTGTGGTCTTTCTACCCACAATTTCCACAACATATTGTCGGTCAGTTACTTCAATGATGTAGAAGTTTTCTGATCGACGTGAATAGCGTCAGTTTTAATACCATAAAGTTAGCATAGAAATATTTTGGGCCCAATTACTCCTAAAAAAAAAAATCTGGCGAAGTCTATATCCTCAGGAGTTATGCCTTTTAGGTTTATAATCAAATTTTTGTACTAACTTATTATCCCATCCTCGTTCCTCCTATCAAAAGGACACACGGAAACGGAGAACTTTCGCACACGTCTTACCCGTATCAGAGCACTAGCTCCCGTCCGTGCTCGGGATTGGTCGGATGTGCACTTCGTCGGCAAATGAGAGAGAAATGGCGGCCCGGAAATGGCCCGACTTCCAAATGCCACTTGTGGCTTCACGCCGCCCAACCCCATCTACTTCCCGACTACTAGTCTGGGCTCTGTCTATCCCCGACGCCGCGGCCCGACCAATATCCCATACCATTTGCCGTCTTAGTCGATATTTGGCTTCCTGGGTGCGTTACACAGTAGCAACTGGATTTACGTACCCCATTAGCACATATACGTAGGCTGCTCTTGTTAACCATATCGCTTCACATTGTTAATGCGAGCTGGAGAGCGGCTCCGCTTGAGCCTACGTCCGTCGATGTGGGATCGACATCGGTTATAGATATCACTAATTTACCTATTTTCTAAAATTATAGTAAGTATTGGGCAAAGAATAAATTGATTTTCTTCGAAACTTTTGTTCACAATGAATTAATTAAAATTAAAAATAGAGCATTTGTTATGGAATAATATCGATCTATGTCGATTACCGATATCTTTAGTGATCAATGTCGGTCCATATGGGCAAACCAATGTTTATTGAAGCGAAGCTATATCCATCTGGTGGTAAAATATGAAAGTTCATGTTGTAGTCAACACGCAATCAGCTTTGTTTGCGGACAAAGTTGTTCACCGTTGAAGCATGTTGAAGCGCAAAAATAAATGTCCTTCCACATGAAGGATATAGACAAATAAACTATTAATGTTCATTGTGTTCTTTCTAAGGATACATTGATCACTGTAAGTACATAGACAAACCAACAAGATTTATAGTTAGTAAAAATCGTGTACTTTAGTCGGAAATTCAAGATGGCGGCGGTGATGACGTAATCTAGGATGGCATCTGAAAATTCCCATCATGTGACAGGGTGATTGACCTGCGTTGTTGCCAGATGTTGGATGTGACGTTGTAGAATGTTGAAGTGGACTTGACCCAAGCGATGTTGTAGTGTGGAGCAAGTCAGATCGTGATCCCTGACGAAACGAGGCCAATGCGGGAAGGCAGGATAGTACATGATGTTTGAGGTCACGGCGTGGGTACAAGTGACGATTTGATCATTGACGTCACAAGGTCATTGACGTGATGAGGTCATTATCGGGGTGCAGCATATAACTTGATGCTTGACTTCATGTTGTGGGTGAAAGTTTTAAATATATATATATATATATATATATATATATATATATATATAGAGAGAGAGAGAGAGAGAGAGTTAATTAAACATATTATTCAAGAGGGATTTACTTACCCACTTACTTACCTATTTACGTACTTACTCACTCACTCACTTACCTACGCACTCACTCACTTACTCAGCTATGAACTTACCTACGCACTCATTACTTACCTATACACTTACATACGCACTCATTTACTTACCTATGCACTTACTTACCTAAGCACTCACTTACTTAATTACGCACCCACTTACTTACCTATGCACTCACTCACTTACCTACGCACTCACTTAGAAGAAAGTTCAGGGTGAAAATAATGAATCAAAGTGGATTTACTTTCTTACAAATTGAGAGATGAGCAAAAATGATCTTGATTATTTTAATTGTCCGGAAAAGCCAATACTCTTTTTTGAACAGGTAGATCGTGCTGCAGTAAGATTGTTTTCGGCGTATATAATGTGTAGAAATGATAACAATTTACTGGAAAAAATGATGCCAGTTGTTATTTTGAAAAATATTTTTTCCATTCAAATTTGTAATAGCCAATATACATGAAATTTCTATTGAATCAAACAGAACACTCTCCTATAAAGGAAATAAACTCCGTTTTTACCCAGTACTTGAGGTGTAAACTTGTCATTTGAAAAGTAGTTATATTATTTAAACTCTGCTAAGTAGTGCTACTATGTTGAAAAGGTTTGTAGCGATTTGCGATCGGTTTGTCGCGACATATCTTGTACAGGTATATGGTTTAATGTTTTCACTGTTCTACACCTAGTAGTTTCTTAGTTATTTCCAATGGACAGCATTGGTGACGTAATACTATTCCTGTAATAATAACATATTGTAGCTCGCAAACCAAACAAAATATAGAAAAAGTTTTCCTCCAAAAGTTGTTTTGTTTTCAATACTGATTACAAAAATGTAAAACGTTACCCCAGTTTCTATTTGAAATTTTCAAGTTGTCCCTCCCTCACATGTATTTTCGGTACGCCAATGATTCCCCGAATGTGCTAGTTGAATTCTCTATATGCACTTTTGTCATCAGAATTTTTGTTTGACTGTTCTACATCTAGTAGTTTTTGAGTGATTTCCAATGGACAGCGTTGGTGACGCAATACTATTCCTGTAACAATAAGATATTGTAGCTCCCAAACCATACAAAATATAGAAAAAGTTTTCCTCTAAAAGTTGTTTTGTTTTCAATACTGATTCCAAAAATGTAAAAAGTTACCCCAGTTTCTATTTGAAATTTTCAAGTTAACCCCTCTCATATGTATTTCCGGTACGCCACTGATTCCCCGAATACGCTAGTTGAATTTTCCATATGAACTTTTATCACAAAATTTTTTGTTCCACTTCTCTAGTGCACTCCATAACGAAATGGTCCTATGGTGCCGACTTTTTAATCACCATGTATATATATATATATATATATATATATTAGACTAGTAGTTACTGTGTACAATCGTGTAACTTATTGTGGCTTCTGATTGGTCGATAGGTTTGTGGTATGAGAGGCCAGAAGGGCTGTGTTTGGCTGTTACCCTCCCCCTCCCTTGCCTGCTAACGGGAGTCTATTAGAAATTGTTTTTGCAGACTTAACCGAAGGTTATTCGGGAATGTTCGTAGATGACGAAGTCTAGGTTTGATTGATATTTTAATAAAAGTGTAATAATTGACTTAATTATTGAATAAATCGAATATTTTTAATTTGTCCTCCACCATTTTGTTGTTTGTTGGCCGGGTGGCAAGCGAAGATAGGACCCGTCGGCCTTGCCGCGAAACCCGGTATAAAGCGCTGATCGTGAAAACTTTAGAACGCTACGTAGAATAATACATTTTTAAAAATATATTATTTTTTTCAGTGTATCAGGCAATAATTTTATTAAGGAATAATGTGGAATTCATCATTTAACGTAAACACAGTTATGTTATGCATACTGAAGTTATCATTGCTTGAACAACGGAGAGACGCGCTGTTTTTTTCAGACTGTTGCTGGTTAGAAAAGAAATCTTTCTGTGGCTGCTTTATACTATACTAACCAATGGAAATGCTTTCTTCCATTAGCTGTGGTTGAAACATTGTAATTGGCTAAAATTGTTGTACGTTATTTTTCTGACAAATGGAATTTTCGTTGTGTTATACCTAAGTACTTATGGGAATTTCTGGAAATTTCTCTGTTTACAGCTGCGATGAAAGAATGCATACCGCTTTTAATATTGTATTTGTATTCAATCTCTTTTGACTGATGTATAATAAACCATATTGACAACAGCAGAAGAAGAAGAACCGTATGATTTTTCTTTTGAAGCGTCATCTTGACGAGGTTTGTCTTTGAAAACATTGGTTTGAGATGGACTTGAATTGATTGCCATCAAGTTATTAAGCAGAGGTTTATTCTGAGAAGAAATGATTGATCCCGCTGTTCTGTCGGCATTGCTAGCAAGTAAGACACCTGCGAATTATGCTTTTAAGTTTTATAACGGAAACCTGAAATATATCCATGTCTGATTTAGAAATGAAACTTTTTCGGAGAAGGAAAGAAGGTAACGTGACTACAAAAATAAAGGGCACCTTTTTAGAACATTTTCAGTACTCCCTAATTGCTTTTTAACGGGGGCCGCTAAAGAATAAGAAAATAACAGTATGCCTTTTGAAACTGATTTTTGATGAGGTCTTAGGTATAGGATTTTTAGATTGTAATCGCAGACAGAAGCAGCTAATTACAGAAGCTCTCATAATTATGCTATTTATTCCTTGAGTTCTTTGATATAATGACGAAGAGGTTGTAAAACAAAAGCTTTGGAGAAAATGATAGACAACCATAATTAAAATGCTTTGATGTTTATGGTTCATCCATTTTGAGTAACAGTATATTGAATTAAGGTGATAGAAGAATAGAGATGGCTTTATTACTTTCAGGAAGAAATAAGGTATTTCAGCCTTTCAGGAATATCGTTGTTTAAAGATGGCGTTGGGTGATTTTCAATCAGTTTTAAATTGTAAAAGACTTTTAGAAAGATTTTTTAGGTCACCGAAGAAAAAAGAAGATTCTAGAGAATTTATGCTTGTATACATATTTCTAAATGAGGCCTCTGAATTTATTCTTTATTCAGCTTCATTTTGGAATTGGTACAGGAATTCTTCTTGTGCAATTTTCTGCACTGTGTTTTGCAAATTGAGTCAATTGTTATACATATATTATTAGAGAAGTGAGTATTCTAATTTATTTTTTAATCACTTTTATATTTTATTAGATCTTGAACCGGTAACTTTAGACTACATTATATTTATTATTGAAAAGCAAAAACATACATGCCCCAGTCAAAAATTCCGGATTGCTTCTTTCATTATAATTTTTAATGTTTTATGAATAATTTCCGAAATGTCTGCCTACAGGATTCGAACCCAGAACATTTGAGTCATTGGATTTTTGCATTTTGATGATAGAACTGAATTTAGAACTTGAACTTGAGTAATTTAGATTATATGTTCTGAAAGTCTTTACTGAAATTTGATATCACCATCTCAGAATACCTAATTTGAGACGGATAAATTTCAATAAAATAGCTTCTATCTCTTTACTTCACATCACATTAATTTTTAAGGATCTCCATAATCTGAAACGTTTATTTTACTACGAAAGGATAGTAAAGCATACTTTACTACTGCTGGACACCAACGGAAGTGGAATTTGCTTGCCTACACTTTGTTATTATAGACTGGGGGAATATATATAGTAATGATTGGTGTTCTGTTCAAATAAAGCTTTTGACCTAAAGCTTTAGGTGAACCAATTGTGATTTAGCAGTGCCTTGTCGACACAGAAAATTAATGTAAATAGTTTTGTTGTTTGAATTTCTACTCATAATACATTTGCTATTGATAGCAGTTACGTAAATAATTATGAATGATCATCAACCGGGAGAAATGAGGAAACATTCTTTTCAAATATTTCTTATACACTTGTTACTAGTTTATTCCAAATGCTTGTTTCTTTGAAGAGAATGAAAATTTTCAGGCAATCTTTTTAAGTTTTAAAATATTAATCAGTGCCTCTAGTATGAGGCAGAAAACATTATCAAATTATGATAGGCACCCCCAAAACTGAAAATACGCATAGAATTCCTGCTGAATTTATATTACTTTGAAATAAGACCTTATGTAGATATTAACTATAATATTCTATTTTCAGGTAATTATAATTGATCGACTCATTGGAGATTGCCAGCTAGCACGAGCAGTTGTGAAATTAGGCGAGTTTGTTAATTATATATCTTTCGATTTTAAATTTACATTCACGGCGGTCTTTATTATTTTCTTGACTAGAAATCAAACTTCACGATTTGATAGCGAAATATTATTTATTTACGGCCTTCTGCCATTTTAGACCCAGACTGAGAGGTCAATAAAAATATGACTGCTACAGAGATTTTATTAATTTTTGGTCTTTAGGCATCTTAGACTCAGGCTGAGATCGGAGGTATGTAAATAAAAAATTATTTATGGCCTTTTGGCTCAGGCCGTGGGGATTACAATTTTTCATAATGTTTATTAGTGACGGAATGAAGAACACTTGATGATTGTCTATAAGAAAGCTTACATGATCCAACCAAATTACAAGAGAACCCCTATTTGAAGTGAGGAATATAGTTTACTGGAATATGCATTTTGAGATAACATCGTATGGTTCTTAAACATTTGTTGTACACTTATTCTTTACCTAAGACGTTATTTTAAAAATACTTATGGTCTTTTAACTATGAATTGCAGGACCTGGTGTTGAAAAATCCCGGCCAGGACCCTGAAGATATTAATGCCTGGCTCCTGGAGGTGCACTAAGTCTTCTATATTAAAGTCTCTGATATTTTTGGGAAGGATCCACCCCACTTCATTTTGTACCATAGGCCAAGAAAATGTGGAACGCTACCTCGTTTATGGTGTCTGCGTATTGCAAAGAGATAGCTATATATTTTGATACTCTTTTGTGAAGGTAAGAAAGAAGATATGCTGCTTATATATTTCAAAGTATTGTAGTGACTTCCATTCTTTTATAGCAGCCAACTTTCTGTATAGGCACAGCCGATTTAAATTTATTTATGGCCTTTAGGCAAGTTGGACTCACACTTCATTTGTTATGTGTTTAATCTAGCTCAAGCGTAATCAAGTGTACCTGACATATTTGAGAGTAGTGTATTGGCTTCTATTATTTTTATAGCAGCCAACTTTATGTATAGGCACACGCGATTCAAATTTATTTATGGCCTTCAGGCAACTTTGACTCACGATGATATTCAAAATATTACTTGCCAGTGTTTGCGAACGTGCTTGATGTATACGTTTTGTTGTATTTCCATCTACGGTGGTCGGGGAGAGAGAACAAGATGTTTTTCGATGAACACATGGATTATTTTCTATAGAAATCAAAGGAGGGATTTGAACCTGGGGCGGTGTCTTAGCTATTATGGGTCATAAGTTTAAGATAAAAATTTACCTTTGCCTGTTGCTTAAATTAAAAATACGTATGCCGCAGCCTAAATTAGCTTTCGGGCGCTACATTTTTAACATGAGACGAGAATAAAAACAACAGAAATATAGAACATGCATCTTAAACAATAATAATATTTCTTTTTTTTTAAATAACATCTAGAGATTCACAAGTAATAGTGACCCAACTCAAACACGTCTCACTACCAATTTAACGAGCGGTTAACTATTTGCTTACGAAAGGCTGATCGTCGGCAGTTTAACGAATTTTAGCAGTCGCAAACATTTTTGTATCGGACCAAACTCTGATGTTGCTTTAAAGCAACTTGGCGCAACTACTACGGATCAACTCATACGACATTTTTTGTGCTGTGATTGTTTTGTGAAGACGAATAGTGTAGTGCTAACTAGTACTACATTTTTTGTGCCGTGACTGCTTTTTGTGAACAAGAAAAGTGAAATAGTATCTACTTTATTTTTGCGCTGTGATTCTACTTTTGTGAACAGGAAGTTAATTTGTGTATACTATTTACAGCACCCTAGTTTTGAATATCTCCAATCAACTTTCGATCATCTGAGTATACGATGTGCGTAAGCAACTAAGCGTTTGCACACAACTTCAATATTGGTGGAATTTGCAGAATTCAAAATTTAAAATAAGAGTTGTTCAAGATGAAATTGTAATCTTTTTATTGTATATTGACTATTGTATTACTATTTTACAAGTATGAAATAAATTTGTAAAAATGATATAGAATCTGATTTTTTATTTACCCATAAAATGATAATTTAAGAAAAATATTTAGAAATAAAATATGTGAATTGCTTTTCTTTTCAGGAAAATTTGAATGATACTTTAATTTTACAAAGTAGTAAAGATGGAATATTTCTATTTTAAAGGAAACGTTAAGTAAAAATTCTTTTTAAGTAATAATTAACTCATAGAAGTAAAAAATTAAAACGAATCTTTTGTTCTCCTTGAAGTAAATAATTTTCTTAAAGTAAAATTACTTTCATATAGTTTAACTTTTTGTTTAACTAAAATATTATTTTGTAAAATACATTATGCTTTTTATTTAAAAAAGTAACTAAAATTTTATTTTGAAAATGCATTACATTTTTATTAAACTTTTATTTAACTAAAATATTTCACTAGAACATTTTCTAATTATTAAGTTACATAATAATTTCTTCAAATAAAATTAGTTTCATCAACTTTAAATATAAAATAAATAACCTACAGAAAATTTCGTTGAAGTAAAAATCTAAAAAAAATGTGTTTAAAATAATTTGCTAAATACATTGTACTTTTTATTAAGCATTTGTTTGCAATATTGCAATAAATTATTTTCTAATTATTAACTTATATGAAATTGTCTTCAAATGAAATTACTTTCATAAACTTTAAGTGCAAGATAAACAACTTTGTTAAAATTTCAATGGTGAAAAGAAAATAAGTTATAGTACCATATGTTTAAGTATAATCAATAAGATAAATTACAAAATTATTTTTCGGAAAAGTAAGATTTTGTTGTTTAAAACTTTAAAAAAAGAAAAACTGTTTAAGCTAAAACTAATAAGTTACAACAAGAAAATGAACGAAATGAGGATTTGGTTAAGTAAAAATAATATACTATTTATTAAACTTGATAATTTTATTTTCACAAAACTTTGCATTGAAACTTTTAAGAAAAGATTAGTTCGTAGTGTATTAAAATCCTTGGTAAATGTTAAGTATAAGATTAAAATCTTTGTTAAAGTAAAAATAAATTTACAGAAGGAAAAGATCAAAATAAAGTTTTGAGTTACTAAATATTACTTACTAGTTATTAAACTTGAAATGTTAATTTCACAAAATAAAACTTGCTTTTGAAAGTTAATAATAAAAATTATGTTAAAGTAATTTTAAAACTTAGTTGTAGTTTCAGAAAGAATATACTTAAATATTCTTAGATGTATATAGTTAAAAAATTCTACTTATAATTTCAGTCATTCATCATACTTACGATCACATTTGTAAGATAATAATAATAATAATTAACAGAATTGAAGCAAGTTCTCTCATTTTAAACTTGGGACGAGAAATTAATTTTAATATGTCTGATGCTTTATAGAAAATGTGGAAAAAATAAATAAAAAATCTTGTTTCGAAACTTTTTATTCTTAAGTTAACATCCTTTACATTGAAAATTTGTAGTAAAAATTTTCCACCTACAATTTGTATTTTTAACTTTTCTTTTAATTTGCAGGAATGAAGTAAAAATATATTCAAAAATATATTCAAAAATATAAATACAATAACTTTTTTCTCATAGTTTCCAAAGATAATGTTAATCACAATAGATTTTTTATTCCTTTTTACACTTTAAATATTTAAAATGTGAAATAATAAAAACTTCTTTATAATATATAATTAGTAAAATATCATTCTAAACTTGTAAAAATCATTTTCAACACCTAAAGAATAAGCATACGGAATAATATTTCACTTTGTTAAAAATGAAATAGACAAAGGATTTCATCTGAAACTTTTTAAAGATAGAAGTTTAACTTTCAAAATATTTTGTAATGGATTTACTAAAATTTCTTTTCATAACTGTACCAGAAAAATAAATGATACATTTTTTAACTAAAATTCTTTTGCAACCTTTCTAAAGAAATCTTTGTTGTATTTTGAGAATAATTTTAATTTGTATAATTTTCTTTCATAATATAACTAAAAATATAATTTTATATCTTAGTGAAAAAAAATTTCATTTAATAACTTTTAAGAAAAAAACTGATCAATATTTCACTTTATATAAATGTGAAATAAACAAATACAATCCCACTTTTAAGTTGATGAGAAAAAATAAATCTAGTTTAAAAAGTTTTGTCACAGTAATTTTATGTTCTGTGCTCTAAGGTGAAGTTAATTAAAAAGGGGCCTACGTAATCTTTTAAAGTATTGTTTTTTCATTTCAAATTCCCATATTACAAAATAATTGCTTTTATAAAATTACGTAACGTGATCGTTCTTTGTCTTGTTATTGGTAGCGCGATGCATTCTGGGTTAACTGTGAATGTTTCTGAGCCTACTGACCCTGCATGCGGATCTGACAGTGTACCCTGTTTAGCCCTGTTCTAAGCCTTCCACAACGCCATTTGTTCGCGCTTGGTGGAACTGCGTCCACCTGAGTGACGGACGTGGGGGGTCAACTTTACGCATTACCTTGACTACGAACGCGTGTATCAGGGAGTTTCTAGACCAAGTGTTTTTCTCTATCTTTCTTTCTCTCTCTCTTTGTATCTTTCTCCCTCTCTAATTAACAGTTAATATTGCAGGTACATCCTGTTGGTTTCAGTAAGAAATTTTGCTGGTTTTACCAATAAGTTCCAACAGTTAATGTAGAAAGTACCATCTGTTAGTTCGAGTAGCGAATTTTACTAGTTTTACCAACATCTTCCAACAGTTAAAATTGATGGTATACCTTGCTGGTTCCAGTAATGAATTTTGCTGGTTTTACTAGCAAACTCCAAAAGTTGATAATGTCAGTTTACCACGTTAATTTCAGCAAAAAATTCTAATAACTAATTATGGATTGTTAGTTTTTGCATGTAAGTGTTTCGTGTTAGAAAAGCATTGTTTCGTTTTAGAAAAGCAGTGTTCAATTTTTAGAAAACCAGTGTTTTTGTTTTTGCATGTCTATGTTTCTTTTTAAAAAAGCAGCCTTTTAAAATACAACTTTAATATGTTTAAAAATGCGTTGAAAAAACACATTGAGCATATACTTTTAATTTAGAGTTAAAAATTAAATTTACATTAATACAAAAGTGCACAACGTAAATCACCTACTTTCCTTGTATTTACATTATCTTTTCAACTTATGAGACCCTATGGATTAGATATAAATATAACTTCAGCAATAGTATATTAACTTGTTTAGAAAACTATATCAATTGAATCAATCTTGTAGATAATAAACTGTTTTAAAATATTGAACTATCAACATGTCAAATTATTGTTTACTATTTTTATTTTTAAACACAAGTTAAACAAAATGGTACTTTTTTCCTAAGTATGTTAACATTCCGAAAACACCTCATTAATATAATTTAATAAATTGGTTTTTCCTATGGAACATGATTCATGCGAAACGTTGGAATAAATTTACATTTTGTTGTACAGAATTCTGTGAAAAGGGAGAAAGAGATGGAAGAAAATGAATGGGAGTTTTTACTTTTCAATCGTGGCAACACAACAAGTATTAACAGATGTGATGCAGAAATTCAAGTTTTATAGGTAATTAAATGTTTTATCCTTTTTAAAATTAATGATTATTAAAATAAGTAAATAATTTATTATTAAATTAAATGTTTTATTAAGTTTCACAATATTAAGACATCTTTTCTAATTCTAGTTATCATATAAAAGAGTTCACAGGCTATTACTACGGCGAGCTCTGTTCGACGCATTTCCATACGAGCTGCGGATACAATTGTTTCCCTGTGTGCTCCCACTCATTCCAACTTTTCTCACAAGATGTCGCCCTAATCATCCAGTCCAGCTGTTGGGATGCTTGATGAGTAAGTAAAAACCCGCCCTGATGGGGCAATCGATTCAAATTTGCATCCAGAACCGTCGACCAGGTTCGAACGGTGGACTCCCATTGGTTCTTTTTAAGTGAAGAAAAGAAGAGGGGGTGGGTTAATAGACACAAACGTTCGGTGGCAAAAGTGTTTGTGCGAGAAAAAGACTCGACGTTGTGCCTTGAACGTGTGTAGCACGCAATTTGCATCTCCCAGTGATACAGACGGGAGCAACTACGTAATATTAGTGTATTTCAAGTGACCATATGAAAAGTTTTGGTGTGTTCGACCTATTACCTACAACTATTGTGGAAGTTCATCAAAAAGAGGCTGATAACTAATTTCATCAGATAATTGGGATGGAATTACTTCAAATATTTTCTTCCCTGATATGACAGCTTTTTTGCACAGCCACATCAATTTGCGCGTAACCGTTAACCGCTTGCCGCATTTTTGAACTGCCGCCCGTGTTCGAATATAACATCAGTGTGTCCATAAAAAGAACTCATAGCATAAAAAAAATATTATTTGCTTTTATTATTTTCAATTTTAATCTTTATGTATAAAAATTTGAAGCAAAAGGCCTATGATACGCAGTGGTGAATATCTTTACAAGTGCAGTGTTTTTGTGTTGTGTGTTCCATATATGAAGAAATATTCTATAAATGCGAGTTAAAAATGCTCTTGGTGTATAATTTGTTGTTCTTTATTTCCTATGTTTAAGCATACTAAAATCATAATCATTTTAATACAGTCAGAACAAGTTGTTGCCTATGAACCGCGTATGTGTTTTAACGTACAAGGGCATAATCGATATCATGGCTGAACAGCTACTGTGTGGCGCAGGTAAGAATTGTTGGGTGGTAACTGAGGTTAGCCACATAATTTTACCTCAACTACTCCACTGTGGTAGGCAACGACAGCTCTTGTAAACCTGTGAGCGAGTATTGTATGGTAACATTGTTTTGTGTTTTGTAGTGGGTGAAATTACAGGGGGACGAGAGTGAACGAACCAGCCGGACCTTTATATGCCTATTTACCGTACCAGTGTGGTTGACTATCGTTCCACAGTGCGGTGTATGTGTATTATTCTGCACCTTTATACGCCTTTCTATACACGATACCGTATCAACGTTCTTTCTATAATCATCAAGAGTCAGAAGAATATGCCTCTATTCAAAAGTTATCGCCTACATGCCATTGTTTCTGACTTAGTACTTGCAAGATGAGCTCCCATAACACCATCGATATCTGTTTTTTCTTCACCATTAATGCAAATTAAAAGTGATAATGTATTCAATGAGACAACATATCTAGCTATTGAAACAAATTCAGAGATTGTTCCTACGTCTTCAACATCAATGCACGATAGATATGATACTAATGTATCAAATGTAGTAAACTGTGTACCAAATGAAGATTTTGAAGCAAATTCAAAATTTCTAAGTACTGGTAATAGTTTAAACATAAAGCAGCGTCTAGCACAAAAAATTAGTTCACGCAATGCATATAATAGGAATAAGAGGAAGATTTCTCCTGAAAGTGATGTAGTCAGTAACATTTCTTCTTCTTCTTTCACTGAAAGTACCAATAAGCAAAAGTTTGAAAATGATAGCCCCCTAGCTGTTCTACATTAGCAAGTAGTATGCGCAACAGAAAAAAACTTTACAAATATAGCAAAGTCTGAAAATAGTACTCATACGAATAGCTATAGTAGTAATATGCACAAAACAAAATCAATATGTTCAAGCGAAAAAATCCTCAGTTTTCAGAGAAAGAGAACACATGTTTTGCTTCTTCGTGTTTTTCGAAATCTAGTAATTGTAAAGTAAAAAAGAACGCATATATTATTTGTAGATTAAATTTTATATCTTGCTTTTAAAGATATTAAAAACATCATTGAGCGAAACAATGTGATATAGATGTTAATTACTGAAGGATTTAGAAGTAGTGCAGAACAGTATCTAGATTACCAAAATATGGTTACAGATAATTGTGATTGGATACTAGATTTCCAAATTAGAATTTTACAAACAATGGCTAAAGTTCGAAGAGAAAAGGAAAAATGCTTCTTATTTTGTTATTTGGATACCGAAGAAAAAAATGATTGTGACATTATCTGACATTCCCTTTCATAATGTATGTTAAATAAAATGCAGTTGTTCTTTACTAAATGTATTTTTAATAAATTTGAACAGGTGTGATAACATGTTGCAAAACAAAATTATGTAGTTTTAAGGTAAAAGAGGATTGATGGGATGAAGAAACTCTCATGTAGCAGTGTAACAAACTTGATGTATCCTTACGAATATAGGGTTAATTTATATATTTATAACAAATGTAATCGTTTTGTAAATAAATCGTTATTTGATAAAAATATTTATCATTATTTTATCTTGTGTAGTTAAAGTATTAATATAGAGGTAAGCAAGAAAGTTCTGTCACTTTTTCACCCACCACTTTCGAACATCGATATGTCACCTAAGACGTACCTGGAAGATTAAAAATAATCCCCATCAGCATCAACGACCTTCTGCCAACGTTCTGGAAGGCCATGAATTTCATCGCGGTAGAACTTGGTGGGCCGTGAAGCGAAGAAGGTATCAAGTGCATTTTGCACCTCTACTAGGAATTTGAACTGGCGTCCTCTACGGTGATTGTCCAAGGAATGGAACAGGTGAAAATCGGACGGTGAAATGTCCGGGGAGAATGGTGGATGTAATAGTGTTTCCCATCCAAGGCGTAGAATTGTGTCCCGGATCATCCTAGCCACGTGGGGCTTAGTGTTGTCCTGTAACATGATGACCCCTTTGCGATTCAGAAGTGCTGGCTCCAGAGTTTTGAGTTTTTCTTGAACACGGCTCAACTGCTGACAGTACACAGTTTGCATTGATGCTCTGACCAGCTGGTAGCAGTTCCCTATGCACGATGCCGCGAGCAGTCCACCAAACACACAGGAGGACCTTCTTCTGGTGCAGTGCTGGTTTCGGCTGTTTTGGAACCGGTTCATGGGATGCTAACCAATGATGACGGAGCCGTGGAGCTTCGTACAGGACCCACTTCTCATCACATGTAAGCACCCTGTCCAGAAATGGCTCTTTCCTCAGACGAGACAGCAAAGAAACACAGGTGTGTGCTCGCGTTGCCTTCTGGCCCGAAATCAAATCATGTGGGATCCATCGACCCAACTTGTAGAGCTTCCCAAGTTGATGGAGGTGCTGCCGAATGGTTTCTCCACTCACACTGAATTCTAGTCCCAATTCCTCACATGTCTGGCCACTGTTCGCCTCAATTGCTGCCTGAAGATCTTCATTTGGTACCTGTATTGGTCTTCCTGCACGTGGTGCGTCTTCGAGTGTATCGTCACCGTCCATAAACTTAGTAAACCACCGTTGCACTGTCCGCGTAGTCACGACACCCTCACCAAAGGCCTGGCAAATCTTCCGCCCCGATGCAGCTGCGTTTGACCCCAGTTTGAACTCGTACATCATACACGACCTTATGACGCTCTGTGGAGGTCCCATGTTCACTCTGTCCTTCCGCATGTTCACGGTGTAACAGAAATGCCACAACCAGGTAGTATGTTGGCTATACCCACACCAACAACTGACCTTCGCCTGATCTCCATTCGCATTCAGCTCACGGTGTGAGGGCCAATTGAACACAGACCTCCACAAAAAGCGACAAAACTTTCTTGGTTCCCTTATATATAAAATAAGATTACACAGGAGTATTAATAGAATTCGCATGCAATTATAAAATTTAAATACTGATATTTGAACGTCTCAGATCTTGATGTAATTTTCATTGTTTTTGTTTTCAAAGCACTAAGGTTAGTGAGGAATTATTCTGATAAAAGTAACGTTTATTCAAACATTTTTAAAAATCTTAGCGTTTACTGAAGATTCATTCATGAAATCTTTTATGGTTCATTGAAAAAGGTCAAAACAGTAGCAATTGTATTTCTTTGTATGGTAAAATATATCTAAATTTAAGAATAATGTTTTAGAGGTAGACAAACATTTTACATCACTTAATTAAAAAATGTTAATTTTCGACCTATCAATTGTGCATACTGCTTGAGTTAACGCACTTATTTTGTTTTTGTAAATGTTTCTACTTTGACTTATTTCATGTGCAATTTTGTCAATAAGATCTTCATAGCTTGAAGTTAGAATACGTAAGTATTTTCTTGTGAAATATAAAAAACTAATAACGCTGACTTCATTTCCATACATTTATGCCAATACCTAGCGCTGCAGATGAGATATAGTTTTTCTCTGTTATCTTTAGGTGTAAATATTACAACATTACAATCATGCAGTGATGTTAAATTTACACAGTATCTACCAATATGTTTCACTTCATCATCATCATCATTTTTAGACAGTCGTTCTTATTGTTTGTTTCTAAATGATGTGATATAGCATCATCGTAAAGTATTAACTCGCGCCATTCATCCGCATTAAGTACGATTCGACCTTCCCTATATTGTTTTTCAAACTGCACACAAACTTCAAAGTTTCTTAATGTATTAATATCGAGACTCATTTTAGCATTAAAAATACTTATATAGTAAAATAGGATAGGGTTCACCTTCTTCTTTTCACTGGTCTACAAAAAACAGTTATCGATTTTGGTTCACCTTTTTCTTGTTCACTCACATTACGTGAAACACCTGATGTTATTGATGATGATGAAAACATAACTTGATTTTCGCTGGTCCCTGTTGATTTACAGACTACATGATGCGATTTTGATGATGATATAGTTTGATCAAATACCTCACCATTAACTTCTCTTTCATATCTGCTTTATAGGGTGTTAATAATGTGGTAAGGTGTGATTTTGTTTCTTCTTCTGCTTCATTCCTCATTACCTGTGGTAACGATGGTATTAAAGACACAATTTTCTGTGATAAGTCTAATGGCAATTATGATTTAGGTGATGTTTTTTCCTCTGTCCTTTCTCCTTTCTCTTGCCAAGAACTGGATCAGGTATAAATGATGATATTTCCATTGTAGAGGTCAGTACAGCTGCATCTTGTACATTTTCCCTTTTCTTCATATTTACTGGTACTTCGTTTTTCACATCCGCTTAAACATGGTTAATAGTTATATGAAGTATTGTATGTCTTCTTTTAAGTTGACGTTTCTATAATTCACAATATTAAAAAATATTTGTTTTGTAACAATTTCTTCAGACATCTTCAAGCAGATAGTGATAGGTGTAAGCTTATTTCTCAACGTATTTATACCACAATCATTTTTTAAAATCTTATTTCAAGAAGTTTATTTAAAGTATATCTTATAATAATATATTTAATAAGAACTTTTTAAAGGTAAATTTCAACACACTAGTATTTATAATACTATATCTCATTTACATTTATAAACAGAATTATTTCCATTATATGTTTACGATATAACCCTTAAATGAAAAGCTAACAGATGACGAGTATAATATACTTATTTTCTTATAGATATAAGTTGAAACCAACAGTAATATTTCTACACCAACTAATATTCATTGAATTCTTCAGCATTTTTATTAACAATAAGGATAATATTTTCAAATGATACATATCACCATTTCATTTAATCATTCTTTTGTATTTCATTCATAACTTTCTTACAAATATTATCATCACATAAAGTATTGACTTCATGTATTATAATATTTGAATCAAGATGTTCCGAGTTAGAATCTTCAATACTTCTGTTTGTTTTCATTTTCTTATAGTTGGATTCAATTATTTTATGTATTATTTATTCCAGCTCTTTTCGTTGGTGCCCCATTTTTATACAATACTATCTTTTCGAACTTCTTCAATACATTTTCTGCAGTTTGATCAAAACCTGCTTTTGCTTCCGACATATAACAACTTATACTTTGTATCACATAATTCACACATTTTTTTAATTGTCTTAGTCGCTCCCAGGTCCATTTTGTTAACACTATTTTCGTTTTATTACCAATGTCTTTTTCTTCTTCTTCTTCATCATCATCACCCTTTTCAACAACATTTTAGATGTAAAACATATCACTATTTTCCGTACATTTTTGTAAAATGTATATTATAATCATCCATGGTAATACTTTCAGAATCTGAATTTTCTCTTCATTGTCTGAAATATTAATAATAATTTCTTCAGCACGGTCCAACAATTCAGTCCGGTCTTTAGAAGTTAATAAGATTCCTTCCTGGTTAGTTTTTAATATTCGAATTACCACTTGAAAATCATTATCACCATCTAGTCCAACACCTATTTGTTTATAACCATATTTACACAAAAAGTATGTTCTTTCCATAAGATGCTGATTTCGTGCTTTTACAGGTTTTACTTCTTTCACAAATTCCAAGTTTTTTTTTCAATTCGTACTTGTCTTTAGCTTTTTCACTTGAGTAGCTTTATATTCTGTATTATTAAGTTTCATGACTTTCATTCTTAAATCAATGCAATGTTTCAACTTAGAATACATATATTGTCATCAGTACATAGATTTTTTTATACGTATCTTCGATCACTCTAATAACTTTAATTTTTATTTCCTACTACTTTCAATCCAATTCTTCAGTGCAAAGGTATTTGATAAGGCACAAATATAATTTAGCTGTTTCTTTTCGAGATATCTGCATTTTAGCATATTAATATCCTCTGCTAATAACGAATGCATCCAAGCGTTTCTAATTCAATCGTATTTCTACCCAAAAAAGTCAAGATGATTAGCTATTTCAACTCCTTTTACATAAATCTTTTCACAGTTCTTTACTATATTTTTCAAAAAGAAACATTTTCCAATATTCAATATTGCCATCACGCCAGCAAAGACCATGAAAACAATTTTCTATCCATGTTCCCTGCTTTTTCATTGTCATCTAGTTGATCATATTCCATAACATATTTTTTTATAATCCAATGTTCCAGAATATTGCAATTGTCAACTCCAATAACAACAAGTAATTTCACCATATAACTATTGACATTATTTTTATATGCCTGGAAATCGATAATAATTTCCAATTTTTCCCAGTTACTTAAAAACAACTTGATTCCTTAAATTATATTTTTTCTGATCTTTTACAATGTTTATACATCATTTTGCATTACATATAATTAGATATATTAAATTAGTATTACAAGAATATATTTTTCGTCGTTTATTTAACATATAACAAATAAATCTTATATTTATTTTATTTACATTATATTTATTATTTAATTACATATACATTTAACTCAAAAAGAGATTTTTAGTCATGACCAATCAAAAAAGTTTATTTTTGTAAATCACTAAATCGAATTTTATTTTTATTCATCAATAAAGTAGTCAAAAAAGGAAAATATTCTTTCAATTCATTGTGTTACATTTCTATATCCGCACGTACGAACAAAATAAGAAATCTTTTTTCCGTGCAGTAGTTTCAGAGTTCAGTAACATACAATCAGTTCTTAAGGAACTTTTTTTTTTGACCTAGTTCATATAAATCTACGATTTTGGAAGTTAGAGTTCTTTTCCAGTGGAAAATATAATTTACCGTGATAAAAGAAAGGGAGCACTGGTAAAACATATTATGTATTTTTTTAAAGTCCTGGCGAACACTAGGAGACTTGGTCTCAGCGCCATGATTTGTTTGCAGAGAGAATCATTTTGGAAGGCTGCTTGGGAGGCGGAGTGAAAATAGCTTTTCATATATTTTTATGAAGCAGCACACATTAGGCACACTTTGAAAAGAGTTGTTAGTTGTTTTCATTGCTAATATCTTTTTTCCATGACATATGAGAAACTGAACAAGGAAGAAAAAGTCAGGAATATAATTTATCTTTGTTTATGAAAATATTTTAGAAAAAATTTCCCATGAAGTAAATTTGATCAATACCAAGGGCAAACATCTTTGGCTTCTGTTTATTCCATTTTTATGACTTCATGACAGAGCTGAGAAGAGTCTTTTGCCTCTCATAACAAAGTCCGTCTATCTTTTTTTCTCCCCTTTTCTCTCTCTTTCCTTATACATATTGTCTGGATCCATCCGTCCGTCAATATTTTTATCTTTGATTATGGTCTCAGGGATTCTTTGGCATTGGGGAAAAATATAAACACAACCAGGAGCCAAGTATACATTTATTCGATTGCTAGTTGCGAAAACGTAAATATGTTCGACATTGAAAGATTTACAGCGAAAGCGGAGAATGAGTACTTTTGGAAAATAGATAGCAGTGATCATATTATTTATTTAACCATCTCCAGACCGAGCCTAATTCTGGCCATTTTATGGTTTCCCCATAGTTTCACCAGGCGAATGCTGGGATGGCACCTTAAATATGGACCTGGTCGCTATCTTCCCCATCCTCTCCTGGCCGCTATCTACCCTATTCCGGCTTGAGACAAAGATTTCTAATGGTCATAAATGAATTTAATTCCGACCATTTGGCGAAACATTTGAAATATTCTCTTCATTGGAAACATTAACAACAATAAACACAAGGATTTTGGAAGAAATCAGCTATGGCCTTATTCAAGAAACCATCCCAACATTTGACTGGAATGTCTGAAAAGAACAGGGAAAAGCTCAGTCAGGTTAGACTGCACTGGAAATCGAACCCGTGTCCACCCGATTATGAAACGAGCACACCACCGACTTTTCTTTCTCGTCGAAAAATATAGTAACAGCACGATTGAACTGATGGTAGAGATGTCCGAAAGTGAGAACTGAAATCGGAATTCCTTCAATTCCGACTTTCGGTAAAATTTAAAATTTAATTTTAGGGCCAATTTTAGTAAAATGATTTTCGGCCCATCGCGATGGTATGAATTCAATGAGCTTAAAATCCACAAGGGTTCATGCCTCAGGCAAAATTCGAAACCGCAGCCTAGAACCTTTAGCCTATACGACTACCGAGATCGGTCCTGGCTTTCGGAATTCCGACGTTCTCAAATTCCTACATTCCAAAGTTCAGGCTTTCGAAATACCGGAACCCGTATTTCCATTCCGGAATTTCGAACACCCCAAACAGAAGGCATGGAGTGAAATCGCTAAAGAAATGTCTGATGCATAACATTTCTCGTGTGCTAACCATATTGCCTATGTCAACACTGGTCAAGAAATCGATGTATTTATAAGTCGTGCGACCAAGTCGCCTGCACAAAAATGCTCTGCGACTTGATTGCGCGACCAAGTCGCCTAGTGTGCGCCATGGCTAAATGTATCCTACATTAAATGAAAATACGTATTAGCTCCTTATTACAAATAAAAGTTGATAATACATTTTCTCAAATACGCTGTTACTGTAGCAGATACCTGCAACCCTAGAATTCCAAGAACTGCAGGATACGGTAGAAACGGCACAACCATGAATAATATCATAACCAACTTCATTTAGCAATTAACATACATATAAAGAAATTTTCAGTATCTTGTAGCGTGCCGTCTTATCTCTACATCCCTTTTATGTTGACGCAGTAACCAGATTAATGTTCGCTCCCTATCGAAAATAATTAAGTGTTGCCACAAGACTAGACGAGACAGAGAAATGGCTATAGAAAACGAGTCGACAAGCAATGCAAAGTATACATCTTTTCGAGACGAGACACTCTCTGGACAAAATATTTTCGAGACGAGACAGCTTAAATCTCGTCTCGTCCGCAACACTAAAAATAATGTACTAATCTATTCCTCCCTAACAACTCCAAAACGATTTGAGATCATGTTTATTTTGAACTGAATAGTGGTGGGTTTGTGTTAAGCTTGCCCCCCATATTTGCTGGCGCCATCACCAGATTATAGATTGCTTTCTAATGACAATAATTGACTCCCTATACCTTCCTAACAATCTAAACGATTGAGATAAGTTTCTTCTTAATGTGGGGAGGGGTGTTTGCTTAAGAAACGTCTCGCAGAATTACGTCTTCCCAGAGATACGAAATGGGTTTATTTGTAGAACTACTCTAGCTCTCAAATGACATAAATCAACATTCACCTTTATAATGTGAACATATCAATGCAATATACATTATATAGACAATCAGTTGTCCATAGTAACAAAAAGCAAAGAATGTATGTCTTTGTTTGACGCTAGTACTTAGACTTAAAAAAAGTGCACTTCCTTTATAATTTAAACCACATTTTTCTCACCACAATTGAGTCAAAGTTTGATCACTACTGTGTAGTTTAAACGAATATTGATATCCACTAATTGCGCGTTGAATTTTCATATATCACACTCTTTTTACCCTCTCATTAATATATATGACTTGAAGAAACTTTTAGTGAAGCAAGCAATTTTAATCGCCCGCTCATGATTATTATGCTGAACATCACTAGATATTCTGAACATAAATGAATGAGAACATTTTTTTAGCAGAGAATAATGTCCCTCTACAAAGATATATTTCGCTTTCATATCTTTTTAGTAAATCGTCTGCGTGAAATTTTCTTTAAATATTCACTTTCAATTTACCATATTTAGTAGTCAATATATCGAAATCATCTATTTTTAATCACTTCAAAATGTATCTTAGTTAAGGACCCCACTAAAAAGATTATCGCACCGAGTCGCCGTAGCTCAGCGTTAGAGCGTTGGCGTAGAATTCGGTAGGTCGTGGGGCGATCCCAGCTGCCGACCATCCTGAGGTTTTTACTTTTTTTCCTGTTACACCAGGCAAATGCCTGGATGGCATCAACATAGGCCCTGGCCGACAACTTCCTGAATTCTATTCTGGCCTGAGCCGTAGATGCTTAAAGGCCATAAATAAAATTCGAAATCAGTTACCTTCTGTTGCCAAGCAGTGACACTGATGGTGATGGCTGTTCTGCTCGAAGGCAGGACACGAAAGTTCTTGGGCAAAGGGAACCGATGGTGGTTTGACATTGCCTAATATCGGATAAACATGACGTCATAACGAGCGGACCTACAGTTGAACGTGGATTTCGAACCGCTTGTAAAGAAAAACTTTTTGTGTATGGGCTATTCTAGTAACTTTTGACTTCGGCCTGTTACTAGTAAAGGAAATTAAAGTTAAAATTCACAAACATACGTATATGTACTGGTTTTCACTTTCCGAAAAGGCCTTTTCTAGTAAGTGAGGAACTAAAACAAAAAAAAAAAAAAAAAATAATAATAATAATTACCTTGTAAAGGAGATAAACTATCGACTTCTTATAGATTTGGTCACACGTTGACAATGCCCAAAATTAAAATACTTTTAAACTAAAAACAATAACGCACACAAGACGAGTAAGATTCCACATCTGAATGTTCGACCTTAAGGATGATATTTAAAGGAAACTATTAGGACAATGATTTTTCAGCGAATTAATGGAAGATTTGAACAGTGATGAGTGAACAAAGGTGGGGAACAGTCTTAGAATATGTAAAAAGAAAAGAAATCGACATCCTCGCGAGAAAACAAAGGAAAATGAAACAGGCTAAATTTTTCACATGCTCAGTGATCCGTTGAAAGCTCTACAATTTTATAACTTAAAGATACAAATAGAAGTACAAACATTTTGCCCATGGTACCAAGTCAGGAAATAGAAGAATATATTGTGGATGAATCTTACAAAAACCCTCCCGCAACATTGACAAAAGCATTTCAGAGCATCCCAGACCTTAGCAAGTCTAGTTGAGTGAACGGAATTTAATCTATCTATAGCTTTGAGGCATCTATAACAGGCTGAACAAGTTTAGAGAACTCAATATATTCGTACAATATATATATTCTGAACAAAAATTAGGGTGATTCTTCTAGGAACGAAAAGCTCCCATCAAAACAAGAAGATAAAGTCCTCTTGCGCATTGTCAGAAAGTATTAGTTTTCTGAACAATGACATAATAGAAAAGACCTAACATATTGTTGACCCTCTGTACTGTTTGAATTTAGTGTTGGGGAGTTAGTTCCGACCGTAAGGCGCTGGTTTTCTAACTGCGCGACACATGTTCAAATCTCTCTGCAGCCTAAACATTTTTCTCCTAGTACCGCAATCAACACCGTATGCTGTGTTGATTTTAAAAACACAAAAAATGCTGGGACACCGCTTTGTGTTGAATTAACACAGTCATTTTTTATTGTGTAGGAACAATGGTACATTTTTGGAATGAAGTTTTTTATTATTTATTATTGACTAAATAACTAACATAGTCTTTGGCCATCATAGCATTAGGCGGGGCACGGAATTAAGAGTCCAGAGCTGGGTTGCAAGAAAAATACTTAAGTGTAAAATCTGTCTTAAGCAGAATATTGAACTCTACATAATACTGGAGTGACTACTTAAATAAAAAAACGGGCCTCATAGCGATAAGAAACGTATAAAACTGAGTTAGAACTGAAAAATTGGTCCACATTGGATTAGACTTGAAGTGGACAAACAAGTTTAAACGTTTGCTCTGGCGTCTATCTTTAATACTAAGTAGTCACTCCAGTATTATGTAGAGCTCGATGGTCTGACTTAAGTCAGATTTTACACTTAAGCACTTTCTTGCAACCCAGCCCTGGTGAGGAAAGTTCCGTTTTATATAAAAGCTGATTATTGTATGCGACCAAGAATATATTAGAAGCGATTTTTTTAGAATGAGCCCGCCCCTTAAACTTCCCCATAGGTGCCGGTTTGACTATGTCTTTGCATACAATGGTCAAATCAGCTGCTTGACAATTCTGTCTTAAAATTACCTATTTACCCATATTTTTATATATATATATATATATAATTACCGTGTGAATTTCCTGCGAAAATTACTGGTGGAAAATATACTCAAGTTTGTTTCGCCATTAGTTTCAATCAGATGGAAATGACTTCGTAATTAACATGGTTTATGCAAAGTGTGGTGCATCATAATGATTGCTTCTTTTACGAAACAAATCACGTATATCGCCATTAACTGTTAATTTAATCTCAAGGGAAATACAATTTAAATAAAACAATCTTAATTTATAATATACAATGTTCAGATACTGTATATCAGTTGGAACTACTACCAATCATTATAATTTCAAAGTATCATACTTTACTAAAGATCAGAATCAAGAAATGGATGGTAGAGTCCAGACTCTGTATTGTAGGTATTATCCGGCATTCTTTTGGAGAAGTAGAGGAAATCACTAAAATCTGTCCAGCTAACTAGGGTTCGTACCATCTCGCCAATGTTTATCGAAAGTAGCAACTGTATTCACTAGATCACTGGTAATCACTGCAAATGTTGTAAACGTGAGGCTGTAGAAAAAATGACTGGTGCACGTATCGTGCTGTACTTAACTGCTAGATATTCTTAACATAACTGAACCAAAACTTTTTTCCCAGAGAAATATTAATATATATTATCTTTCTAATTTGTGTTAAATCGTCTGTTTAAAATTCTCTTTAAAATATCGTATTTTATTTGTCCTATTTAGTAGTCTATAAATCGAAATCATCTATTTTTAATCACTTCAAAATATAACATAGTTAAGGAGCCGACTGAAAAGACTGCCACGAAAATTAGTTACTTTGTGTTGCAAAGAAGCGACACTGATGGGTGCTTTGTTCGAAGACAGGTACTGACCCGAAGATCCTTGAGCAAGGTGAACCAATGGTGGTTTGCCAATGCCTTCTATCGGATTGAGATATAGTGCTAAGGAAGGGATCTACAATTTAATGGGGGTTCCTAACCGCTTGTAAAGGAATCTTTATTTTGAATGGGCCATTCTAGTAACTTTTGGCTTTGGCCCGTACGATTATATTGTGAAGACTTCAAGTTAAAATCTATAAAAATCCATGCAAATGGCGGGATTCAAATCCGCGCCCTCCAAGTCGCTGGCCTAACACGTCAGACCACACAGCTGCCTGGTCGGCATCCGAACCGTTTGCATCCTCACCGGGAATCTAACCTGGAACCCTAAGAGCAAATTTATTTCAAATGAATGAATTTGTACTGGTTTTTACTTTCCAAAAAGGCCTTTTCTACAGTGAGGGACTAAATAAATACAATAATAAAAATAATAATAATAATAATTATTATTATTATCTTGTAAAGGAGATAAAATCTCGACTTTTTTGAGATTGGTCACAAATTGACAATGCCCAAAATTAAAATACTCTCAAACTAAAGACAATAATGCTCACAAAGAAAGTAAGAGTCCACATCTCAATGAACAACGTCACGGACGATATTTAAAGGAACGATTAGGACAATGATCTATCGGCGGATTTGTTGAAGATTTGAACAGTGATGAGTCAGGGAGGGAAGTCTTAAAATATGTGAAAGAAATAATTCGACATCGTTTTGGTTTCCTTTGTTACCAAACATCCACTAAACACTTTTAAATACTTTGTTATCTGTCATAAATATATTGCTTGCTTGCGGAATGCTCACGATAAAACAATAGAAAATGGATCATACATATTTTTTTTGAGTTTAATATATATATTTAATGATTTGATATTTTCATTAATTATTCTCCAATTACAAAATACATCGGACGTAATTAGGGGTGGATCCGGATCCCTCCGAAAATTCAGAGTTCTATACAGAATTTTTATACTTTTATGCATAATTGTAACTTTTAAAAATACATTTTTATTCTCAGATAAGCCTGGACTCCTGTAACCAGGGAACTCCTACCGTAATCATTTTCTAGATACAGTACATGCCTGCTTAAGACAAAACAGTCCCTTCCCTGAGGTCCTTTTGTGTTTGTAGTTGGTTTGATGGACCTTTCTACCTGAGAAGAAAAAAAATCATTTGCAAGGCTAAAGACCTCATGCGGACTGCTATATTTCCAAGAACTTACAGCCTCGTTAATTTAAAAGAATGTGTTTTCCTTTGCAAATCATCGCCAACCTCCTTTGTTGTGGTGTCTCCAACTCTCGAGTTTCTCGACCAGTGCGAGAATCACGTGACCCAATCAACTACCGCGCTGTTGAAGATAGAAGAGGTAATGTAAAAGACATCTAGCGGTTAGATAGTGAAGCTTGTTCAACGCAGGAGACATCTAGTAATCAGATAGCGAAACTTGTAAAGTGAGTAGAGCACTGAGTAGACGGCATTAATGGGAAGATATTCCTCTCTTAATTCTCTTCTCTCTGGTTTTACTGGTTCGAACCCCATTTGTCCATTTATAATGTCACAAAAGAATGGATCAGTTCTCTGTACTTTTTTCAGCGTTTCTGCTGTAAAAATCTTTTGGGTAAACAAAACATTGTCTTCTAATGTATTGCTACGAAAGACTAAGGAGTCATCAGAATCCTTGACAAAGTATGTGATCTTATGGCGATCGGCGACATTTTTCATAAGTTCCTGATCGACTGTTTCTTCTTGATTATCCTGTGACGATTTTTCGACTTCTACAAGTGGTTCTAATCTGGAGAACAAATCAGCTGGTTAATGTAAACCTTTTTTGTGTTTAACTGTGAAGTTATAACCGTTTAGGAATAGTCTACAACGAGTAAATTACCTATGCGGTCGACCTGGGTTTGTAAATTGTTAGATACTTGCTGTCAGAAAAAGGACGAACGGTCTATTCAATAGATAGTAACGAAAGCGCCGCACTACGTAAATAATTGACGCTAGTTCTTTCTGGCAAGTGGAGCTTTTCTGTTCACTCTTAGAGAGTCTTCTGCTACAGTAAGCAACACCTCCTCTCTTCTTGTGTTACGGGATTGTAGCTTGTCATGATACCCTCGTCCGGTGTTTGACTGCTATCTGTATAGACGCGTGTTTCCATATTCTCATCAAAGCTGGAGATAGAGGGTGCATTCAAAACATCTTCTTTCAGTTGTTTAAATAGGTGTTCTAATTCGGGAGTCCACTTAAACCTGACACCTTTAGCTAATAGTTGTTAAAACGGTTCGATTTTCAACGTGACTAATTACGTGGCTGCGAGTAACGAGCAGACGCCGAGAAAGCTTTTAAGTTGACGTGTAGCGCGTGGGCGTTCAAACTGCCTTATTTTTCGTGCTATAGGGAAAATAGCTATTTGGGATCCAGATATACGAAACCCCATGACGTCTAGTTCGGAAAAACACAAATGTGCTTTGCGTGGAGACGCGTGAAAATCAAGTTTTCGTAACCGTTTAAAAAGTGGTTCTAAATGTTCCAGTTGTTGTGCAGTTGTGTAGTCAATAAGTACCAAATCATTTGCGAAACTAGTAATAGTGTTTGGTAGGTCTTGTAGAGATATTTTAGTGACTATGGACAAAGCCTGGCTTGACCTGACTTGTCCCATTACACATCTTTGATACTGGAAGCTTTCTCTTGTGTCTGGAACTTCGAAAGTCATGTACTTCCAAGAGCTCGGATGCAATCTTATTTGATGATAAGACGAAGGTATGTCTATGGTGCTTAAGAGTTTTACCACATATGCTTGATATAACATCTTCGGCATTCTATAATGGTATAGATAGGTACTTTGTATAAGCATTACAATCTTGTAAATTTAATACGAGGGGAAACTCCTTAAAATTAGGCTTTTTAAATATCAGCAGAGGAGTAGAGTACTCACTAGTTAACGTCTCTAGGATAATTCCGCCTTACAATAAATTCTGTAGTTGTGAATCAACCTGGGCCCAAATTCCCGGAGATCGTTTGTGCAATGTTGTTGCTTTATCAATCTTGATACGGTGTACATAGCGCTTAAAGTAAGAGATATCGCTTGGAAAATAAGCAAAGACGTCACAATAGTTGTAGAGAAGCTTTGAGATCTTTGCTTTTAATTTTCCGGCAGATCTTTATTGATATTAAAAAGTGAGATCTTCATTGATATTAAAAATATCGAAAAGTTTTTCAATGTATCTCAATATCTCTTTAATCTCGTGTTTCGTACGATATTTGTAAACATCGTCCGAGGCGCTTTCATTTTGTTCGGAAATTGTGTAAGTAATATCCTCTATATTATAGTCCGAATATGCCACTGATGAATTTTTGAGCAATTTTATTATTGTAGAGGTAGGATGAATTACTAAAATAGTAGAATATTGAACAGGCATTTTCAATGCTAAATCTACAAGTTCAAGACTGTCACAAAAAATTGCAGTAATCTGTCAAAAGAAATGCTGACTGCTGTTTTCTATTCCATTGACTTTAACAGGAAGAAAAAAGTATGATTTTGCAAGTTTTACAATGTGTTTGTATCGTAGACATCCGCTCAGGCTTGCTGTCTGATCATATTTACAGTTGCTTGCGATATGTTACTTTTTTCTTTTCTTGTGCAAGGAAAGGAATCACGTTATGACCTATGTCAATTTTAGTTAGCAGTCTTTTTCAAATGTCTTGTCCAAAAATTGGAATAAAATCTCCATGGTTGATAATTTGGAAATAATGAGAGAACATTTAATTGCCAATTTTGAATTTTATCAATGCTATGTAATTTAATTTGATCAATTTGCCAGCTATTCCTTCAACGTCTGTTGCGAAAGGAATTAACTTGCATTTCTTTGGTAGTTGAAATTTTGGACCACAGGGAAATACTTGAGGCGGTGTCGATAATTATTGGTACTGAATCTTCATTTACTTTGACTCCAATTAGAGATTTATTTCCTTCTGCGTCCTAAGAAACTGTTCTTTTCTTTCCAGAGATACTATTTGTCAAGTATAAATGTTTGCCATGGATTCAGCAGCGACAGGTCATTTCGTCTTCTGTTTGACTTGTACTTTCGGAAACTCATAAGTGCTTGGTTCTTGATTGACAAGTTCATTCTTCTGCTTGGCGACAGGTCTTTGGGATTTGCTTGACTTTCTCCGTCATTGACTGCAGGTCCTTGGGTCTTCTTTTTGACTTTCGGCTTGTTGTTTTTAATCAGGTCTTTTTATTCGGCTGCGGCAGGTCCTTGGGTCTTCAGATTGACTTTCACCTTCTTTGTTTGCGCCCTCAGGTCCTTGGGTTTTTGGGCCTGGGGCGCGATACTTAGTTTTCCGAATCTTGATCCTTCTTGTCTTTAAGCCAGCATATATGGGCATAATGACCACGTTTAAAGCAGAGAACACACACAGTAACTTTGCCACTATTATTTTGTTGACTTGTTTCTTCCTTTCTATTCTCTGGTTTCCCTTCCTAATGTCCGCCATTTTTCTTTTGATTGCTATATTTTTCGTAATTATTCTTTCCGTTTCTCTTGTAGTATGGTTTCTCACTGGTGTTGTTTTTGACCACCATTAAGGATAATTCCGCCAATATATGTGTCAGGTCATCCAAAGTGTTAGGTTTGGTTTGAACAGGTTGAGGATGAGGATTTTCATAGTTGTAGGGTTTGTCGGGATTCATTAAGTCTTGAGGTGGCATTAAGTTGGAAAGGAATTTGTTAATAGGTTTGATATCAGGCATGGTATCTATGATAGCAATAGGATCATGTTGCATATTTCTGAGAATTGGGTTATCCATAGGTAGTAGCTTATATGCCAAATAATGAGGAACTTGAGTATTTATAGATTGGAGGAAATTATGTTGTTCTGGGTTTTTTAAATTAGGATTTTGGATATTTTGCTGTTGACAAAAGGCAGGTACATTGCTTTGGAAACTAGAATTTTGGTTACTTTGTTGTTACAAAAACCAGGATTTTTATGGAAACCAGGTATATTACTTTGGAAATACGAATTTTGACTGTTGGAAGTTTGTAAATTCCGTACTTGCTGGGTTAAATTTTGAAGATTAGGAATTTGTGATGTAGGGTTTTGGAGGGCTGGGTTCTGTTGACCTTGTTCCATTAATGCCTGCAGAACCTGTTAGCGTTCTACAAATTCTCTCTTCTAAAGCAAGTCGTTGGATTTTCCCAAAGAATGAAGTTTGTTCTGCAAATCACGTACCGAAGTGTAGGTTTCCAATGCTATACTTTTTACAATATTTGTCTGTAAACCAAGAGATGAAAAACTGTACCTTTTCTTCCTCGCTCACTTCGTTCAAGTTATGACGAATGGTCCTTAATTTTCTGATAAAATAGGCATCAATAAGCCCATCTTTGTGTGTTGAACAAAATTAACTTCTATCTTAGCTTAATAATGCGGAATCTTAGGACTATTAAAGCCTACAAGCTTATCTTTCAGTTGCTTATATGTAAGATCCTAGGTTTTGTGATTATAGTTGATAAAGCACGTCGAGAGCTACGTGGGCAAAACTTGTTTCTTTTTATTATCGTTCCAATTAAGGCGCTCCCATATGCTCGAACAGCATGGAAAATCTATCGGGGTCCTCAGTTATTTTATCCGAAAATTTAGTTATATGCGGTAGGCTATATGACGGATTTGTAGCCATATTTGTATGTTCTCCTGAATCAGTTTCGGTATCAGAATTATCAAATTTTCCTGTGCGACTACCAGACCTCGTAGTTTGCATCTATCACCTATTACATTTTACAACTGTCTCTACTGTAACCCTAAAAAACATCATGAAACATACCTGACGTAGGAAATATCCTTGTTGAAGCCGTTAAAAAAAACGTTTGTGAAGATTTGGTCCTTAAATAGGCACTTGATATTTAATTACGCACTTTTTGTATACATTAACTGTTCTGGGGACGACGCACTTTTGGGGGCGCTTTTAAACACTGTCCCAAAATAGAATTCACCGCGTAATGTTCCCTAGGAATATCGTAATGTTCCTTTAGGGATGATGTATTATTCCTGTAGTGCTTCGTTGGTAGAATATCGGTACACGTAGTTGATTTTCTCCCACAACCAGTTTTAATATAAAAGGATACGATACAAGTTGATAAATTGAACGTCGCGAACCTGGGACTACAGCGAGTTTATAAAAACTTTCGACTTCTACTTCTTTGGTGATCAATCCTCAGAGAAGTAGGTTAGAGTCCTGCATCAGTCCGTTGCAACTGATATGCAGAAAGGAGATGGTCCGTTGTAAATGATATGCCCAAAGATGTACCAGACCCGTTGCAGTCGTGTGTACAGGTTTTCGGTTCAAAGGGGGACACATCAGTTCCGTTACAAACTGTGTATATCAGGTAAGGAAGGATTCATACCAGTTCCGTTGCAAACATGTGTATGAAGGATGGCTTCGATCCGTTGTAGTCGATAAGCAGGAAGGTAGAGAGAGGTGAGGGGTGATGCTGGTAGAATAGGTGTTCAGATATTTATAGGGTCTTTTTGGGAGTGGTCCTCTTAGTCCCTCCTTGAGCTGTGCCAACTCCATCTAGCTACGACGGCAACTCCATCTTCGGTTCTTGATCGAACTGTTGTTGTCGTCTGCTTTTAGGATGGCTCGTGTCACTTACTATTTGCTTACGTTGCTTGTAGTTCACACATTTGTTTACACATCGTAGTACACACTTTTTACTGTTTATCTTGAATGGGTGGCACGTGCTCTCAGGCACGCGGTCTATTACAATATTTTTGATATTCATATGTACGTATGTAGATATAAATATATTCTTGATTTGTATATGCTAATACAGCGTTTCTGAACCTGTAGTCCGCGGACCACCTTTGGTCCGCGACGATGGGACAGGTGGTCCGCAGTCAGGCTTAAAAATGTAATTCTACCTGGTGATTAACTTTAATAATTTACTTTTATTTTATTTCACTGTGTTTTCGTAGCTATTCAAAACATGCCCTAGGAGTAAAAGTCACATAGTATACCCTAAATGTCAGTAAACCCCATACATTACAAAAACGATCACATATCTTAGTGGTCCGTGCCCACACAACTTAGTGGTCGGTAGAATAATTTGAGAAACGCTGTGCTAATATATTCCTGATTTGTATATGCAAGTATATTATTGATTAGTATATGCAAATACATTATTTACATGTTTTGAATTCATTGTAATTAGGTGTCTATGTAAATCTATGATAGCAATGCAAATACAATATATATACTGGTATATATATATATATATATATATATATATATATATATATATATATATGTGTGTGTGTGTGTGTGTGTGTGTTACAAAAAGAGGTACGTTCTTTCAAGTGAACTGACATATTCGTGTTGGTATATTTTTTTACCATTATCTTACTCACATTGGTACATAAAGTATCTTCTTTCCCATCTACGTATCCATAGGATAATGGTTAACGTCATGTACTTTGAATACGAACATCGGCTGGTTCGAGTTCTGCTGACGACAAAATCGTGTTGCTTTTACTAGGAATTTCAATAGTTTAAGCAGGTGAATACCGGGATGGTGCCTATATAAAATATCATGACTTCTATTTAAGTAGAGAGAGAGAGAGAGAGAGAGAAAACGAGAAGGAGGAGATGATTATGTGAGGTTTGCAGAGCCAGCCGAAATGAGTGTTCGACAGAACTTTTATCATTGCACATGAACGACTTAAAATCATTATTTAAATCTGGAAATGAACTTGACATTTTGATGCAATTAGCTGTGTAAATACAAGGAAAAATATGTCTACAAAAATGTAATAAAAACTTATTAAGATCTGTCTAGTTACAGGGGCGCAAAATATACTTAGGTAATGGGCGTATATACAAAGTGGGGGATTGCCGCCCACTTAAGAAAACATTCAAATATCTCCGTACTCTTCTATCCTCTTGTAATAAATTAAACGTGGATTTGTAGGGCATAGTCTAGTTAACAAATACAACGAAGATCTTCTGTTGAAAACAATACATAGGAATCAGTAGACGTTCTTGAATCGCACCGTCTGTGTTCGGGTAATGGGGCCCATGTTAGTGGATTACGTTCAAATTACGATTCTTGCACATTATACATAAAGAGGTAATATCTTTAAAGTATAACTAATTGTTTAGGTCAGTTACAGGAGTTAGAGGCAAATGTTGTCTGTACATGAATGCGATAATTATACTTTTAACGCTGAAACTTCAAGTAGTTTCCATGATGCGTAATTATTGGATGTGAATTAGTCAATAAAATGTAACAAACTTCTTTTTTGGCTCAATGAACGACTATTTAGATTATCCAATGTAAACAAAAAGGAAAGTAGAATCAACACAAATATTAATAGCGTAATTTATTCATAACACGCCCCATCATTAATCAAAGTGTTACCTCCCACAAACCTTTGCTGTACTTCGCTTTTTCTATTACGAATTTACGCCCTCTTTGATAACTGTTTTTGGTATCCAGAAATCTATAGCGGATAACCGCAAGGCACGAACAAATTAATTGGGAAACTCCTTGTTCTTGCATGACCCCTTTCACACAAGACCACCCCAGTTGTTGTGCATCGAAACATCCTTAGTGTCTGGAGCAACAAGTTAATTTTGATGAAAAAGACAGAAAGGGGCGACACAATATGCAGACAGAGGTGTTTCTGATACTGAAACTTAAAACATAAATGAATAATTTAAAAAGAAAATAAGAAATGAAATAGTTATTTTTGATTAAGAATTAAGTAATTGACATGAATATAATTGTTTTACTGACTTCTCCTGTAATAAAATAATGGAAGAGATTTCCTTACGTCGCGACAGAACCATTGTTTAAAGCTTAACCTGCTCCAACTGTTAGATTTAATTGCCTTTCGACAGAACCATTATTTAAGGTTTAACCTGCTCCAACTGTTAAATTTCTTTGCCTTGCGGTAGATCCATTCCTTAAAGTTTTACCTACTTCAAATGTTATATTTTTTATGTTACGACAAAACAATTGTTTAAAGTTTAACCTGCTCCAACTGTTAGATCTTTTGCCTTGCGGTAGATCCATTCCTTAAAGTTTTACAACTTAAACTGTTATATTTGTTTCGGTTGCGACAAAACCATTGTTTAAAGTTTAACCTGCTCCAACTATTATATTTCATTGCCTTGTGGTAGATCCTTTTCTTAAAGTTTAACCTTAAGGTTGTTGTAGTATAGTGGTGATATTTATACTTGGACAAGTATTAAAACATTTGACGATTGCTGACTGATAAATACATATGTGAAGACTTTAGTTGTTTGTTTTAGGAATAATGCTGATGCCGGAATATCGCCTCATGACATAATTATGTGTTGGACTGACACACATTTGGCCGTCTATTAACACATTTGTTATATTTTATTGAAACTAATGTTGCATATACTGGCTTTTTGAAGCTAGGAAACGCGCTTAGTTTAGTTCGACATTTGAATTGAAGCATGACTTCCATTGAATTACTGCTAACACACATTTAGCCGTCTATTAGGACATTTGTTGTATGTTATTGAAAATATGGCATATTTTGGTTCCTGAAGCTAGGAAATGCACTTATTATTGTTTGACAATAATTGAATCGAAGCAAGTCTTCCATTGAGTTACTGCTAATAGATATTTGGTCTTCAATTAGTTTTATTTTATTTTATTGAAACTAATGTTAGATATAGTGGTTTTAAATCTAGGAAATGCACTTATTTTGTTTTTGCCTTTGATTTTTTTTAAAAAAGACGCCATTTTATAACTAATATGGTGGAATTTATATTGCAAATCGTTTGAGCTACAGAACTGAAATTTTATATTTCCATTATTATATTGAACAAATATAAGAAAAGTTTTTATAAGTCACCATCTTTAATAAATATGGTCGCCGAATTGATTTTTTGAAAGCGAACACAGCCTAAACGGCTAAGACTATAAACTTGAAACTTGGTACAGCCTTACATTAGTACAAAAGAATTACAAACATAAAAGAAAATTGTTTAAAAATTGCCATCTTTAAACAAATATGGTGGACAAATTGATTTTTTGAAAGAATACATAGCTTAATCGGATAGGACTAGAGAAATGAAACTTGGTACAAACATACATTAGTATAAAAGAATTACAAACATATGAGAAAATTATACAAAAGTCGCTATCTTTAAACAAATATGGTGGAAAAACTGATTTTTTGGAAGAATACATAGCCTAATCGGATAGGACAAGAAACACGAAACTTGGTAGAAACATACATTAGTACAAAATAATTACAAATATATGAGAAAGTTATACAAACGTCGCCACCTTTAAACAAACCTGACCACCGAAATAATTTTTTGAAAGAATACAGAGCCTAAACGGCTAAGACTAGAAACTTGAAAGTTGATAGAAACATACATTAGTACAAAAGAGATACAAACATATTAGAAAATTGTACAAAAGTTGCCATCTTTAAACAAATATGGCCATCGAAATGATTTTTTTGAAAGAATGCACAGCCTAAACGGCTAGAACTGGAAACACGAAACTTGGTAGCAGCATACATTAGTACAAAGGAATTACAAACGTATGAGAAACTTGTACAAAAGTTGCCATCTTTAAACAAATATGGCCGTCGAAATTATTTTTTTAAAGAAAAAGCCTAAACGGCTAAGACTAGAAACACGAAACTTGGTAGAAACATAGAAACATACAACAGTACAAAGGAATTACAAACATATTACATTTTTTTGGAAAAGTCGCCATCTTTAAATAAATATCACGGACGAGAAACCCATTATTTTCCACATCGTTTAAGATAGAAACGTGAAATTTGGTATAAAGATGTATTTCGACGAATAGATTACGAAAATGTAAGAATTATTTTTGTAAAACTCACTATCTTTAAATAAATATACCCCCCTAAAAACATTTTGTATACCATTTAAGCTAAAGAGCTGAAATTTTATATATAGGTACCTTATACCTAATAGATTAAAAATATGTGAAAAGTTTTGAAAAGCTCCCATTGTTTGTGCTAGATAAAATATTTGTTGAAGTCATCTAAAAATGGATATCGCTGTCAATGCGAATGAATTAAATAATGGGACAACACATTGTGATTGGTTAACAAATCCTATAAGGATAGTCAACAAACGGACACGAACCTAGGTCCTGATGAAACTGTACATAATGGCAGTTTGTGAATGTTGTACTAAAATGTTAGTCCTGATTGTATAATAAGCAGTATAGGCAATTGGAGACCGGCATTGCAACTAACATGTATTGCATGCTATAATCATAGTCCTATGGACACAGCACAGCACAATTGCATTGACATTTGTAAGGAATCTAAGGTAGAAATTGTGCGGGAAACTTTACTGTAATATAGTACTTGTAAGGGAATTTATGAACTATTTTTAGAGATACATTCCGATAATAACATTACACGATCAAAGTTTTTGTGTGCATATATAAAAATAATTAGAAATGATGAGTACTTGGAGAAATTGCATGCACCTTTGTGGATGAAGGACTGGATTTATGGTTGCTCTACTAGGTGTCTTTAAAGAAGAAAGTGGGGGAGAAATACTTTTAAGTAGCGGTTAAATAATGTGTAAACTTTATAGGTAATAACAGACCAATGAGAAATCATGATGTTACGATAAGAGGTGTGCCAAATTTAAATGAAATAACGTAAATGAAAGAAATAAAAGGTTTAGATATGTGAGTCGCGCAGAAGTGTTTTAAACCCAGTGTGTTTGGGCACAAAATATATTGTTGTATAAGCCTTATGATTGTTTGTGTTGTTTTAAAGTTAGTCTGAATAGAAACTTTGTTGGTGGTGGTCTATAGTTTGGAAGAAATGGCGTAAACAATTTAAGATTGAAAAAACTGTATCAGGATTTTGGTGTGCAGTATTACGTGTATTTAATTGAAGAAATTAGGTACATTGAACAGTGCTGTGGTTTGCTGACGATACGAAACATTGTTAATTTATAATGGATTTTTGGGGAGAGAAGATAGTTGGTCTAGTGACAGTGTTTCGAATGCAGTGAACGAAGAGAAACTTTTTGCTGAAACTTTATCAAATATTGAAATGCGGTCGAAGACTCACTCCTTGCTTATGAAACTGATGTGACTGTGAAATACACTTTAAATGTTGTGCCCTTAGAGAACATTGTACATTCCCTAACGAAAAGTTAACTTGCTGAAATGGATATTGAAGAAAGGCCATGCAATCCATCCCTATTAAAGGCAATTGTTACTATTATATACCCCCAGTCTGTAAATACAAACACAAAACTTGAAACGGATCCCCCAAGTTCTTTAACAATATGCATGAAAATAGACATGTCTCCAAAACCAAATGAGGTGGAAAGTGAATTGGTGCAAACGGATATTAAAGAAACACCAGATAGTCCATCCTTATTAAACCCCTATGCTGTTAATGTGCGTTCCCAGTGTGTAAATACAAACTCAAAACTTGCAACGGAGGCCCCATTTTCTTCAATAATATGCATGTCCCCAAAACCAAAAGAGGTGAAAAGTGAATTGGTGCAAATGGATATTGAAACAAAGCAGACAATTTCTCCGTATTACACTCAAGTGTTTCTTTAGAGAACAATGTTTGTACCCTCCATTTAAATACATACATGAAACAGACAAGTCCCTGATAGTTCAACAATGTGTATGGACACAAAACTTGGAATCGAAGGTTCAAATATGTCAAAAATGTGTATGGAACTATTAGAGGCAAAAAGTGAATGTGTTGAAATTGATAATGTTAATGGTGAAAAGCAAAACATGGAGGAAACAGAAAGTAAAGGTATAGAAGAAGACATCAATATTTTCACTAAACTAGCAGAACAAGAAAGTGAATATGTTGCATTCGATATTACCCAGGATGAGGAGGAAATATCTTGTAATTGTATTGAGGCGAAGGATACATGGTGTTTATGGCAGTGTTGTAAAAAATATAAACCAAATCGATATCTTGTATGTGAAGAGTGCTTTAATGGGCACCCGCTTTATGCAGCTCATATGTGTTGTAGAGGCAAAAATTTGAGGTTCTTAAAGAAAAAACGGAGGAAGTGCTATTTAATCCAGTAACATGGCAAGATTTGTATAGTGTTTATAAAAGGACACATCCTAAACTTAACGCAGGGTTTAGTTCGTTTTATTTGAGTATAAAACATAATGCATAAAAATGATAGAATTAGCAAGTGGTACGTTTTATGAATACGACTTGAATGCAAAGAGAGTTAGATCTCCTTCCCCTGTATTTAAGCCTTGGCAATCGTTGGAAACCCTATACGGAAAGTTATACCTCTAATGAGTGTGGTATAATGGAGGCGCGAGCATTGTGTGAAAACATTAGTGACAGTTAAGTTATGTGGACAATTTGGAAACAACGAATATGTGTTGCACATACTAACGAATCCAGATTCTGTTCACGCTCTTTATCAACTGTTTAATAATTGGCATTATTATAAGAATATTAACTTCATTGATTGGTGCTTGACGAAATAGGTAAACAACCATTTGAAAAAAGTGCGTGAAATCCTGCAAGAAAAAGTAAAACGTAGTGAATGAAACTGTATAACATTATTGTATATGAACTGTGTAATTTTGTGCAGAGGCAGTGTATAAGTACTGTAGAAACATGATCAAACTTAACACAAGCTGTGAGACTAAAAAGAAAATTAGACGTGATAGAAAACTGTTGCTTTTGAAAAAAGCACTATTTGAACTTGAAAAGACATGTAAGTGAATTAGAAAATACTTTTTTTAATGAAAGTAACCTATGTAATGTATAGTGCGGTACTGTTTTTTTGAAAAAATAAATAGTTAGGTGAAATATTTACGTGTTTTATTTTATATGCTTTCATAATTATGATGAGGTATGTAGTGTTTATAATACTGTGTTTTAATTTTGAATATTATTTATAACCCATAAGCTCAGGCTGGCATATTTAATTTTGTTTCATTCACATTTTATGCTCTGATGGATGGTGATGGTATTTGCTTACAAGTGAGTTGAATTTCGTACGAATATTTTTACGTATTTTTAACTATTATATTAGGATATATATCTACTGGAATCGAACTGACATTTTTTTATACTAGTCACATTACTGTACATCAATATGTTGATGTCTTTTAATGAATATCATGATATAGAAATGTTAGTGAATGTCATGATAGTTTAATGATATAGAAATAAAACTTTTGCGTACAATTATTAGAAAATTATTGTAACTGTTTTTTACTGTTTAGATTATTCGATTTAATACATAATAAAATAACTGAAGTACAGACAAAGAAGCATACAGTACTATTTTATATATGTTAAAGTTTGATGAAAGTGGTTATTTGATTACTTAAACCATGGGTTTGCATTTTAGTTTAAGACCAAAGAACAAACTTTTATTTGGTTATGGAATAGTTTATTGTGTTTTAAAATTAAAATGTAGTATATGTCCGGTGCTGTAACATCTGAAATTTGATGATGTTGATATCGTAAGGTAATTTCTCATTTAATAAAGAAAGATCTTTCATCGTTGTTATTATGCTTGGATATAATTTTAAAATATTTCGAATTTGTAGGTGGAAACATTAAATCGAAATATGTGTTGTTTGTCCAATCTTTTGTACAACAGTCACACCAAAACAAACTATCATGATTACTTTTACTAAATGTAGCATATGCAATTTTAGATTCCTCCATGCTGTTTCAGAATAAACCGAACTAGTTTTAATATCAAGAAGTTGTAGCATTAATACAGCATCACATAATAATAGAAAGTACAATTTTATTTCTTACCCTTATATACATTAAGGGGTGACACTACGATAAGGAAAAAGGATTTGGGGAAGTTGATGGTCAGAGTGTATGTTTGCATTTGCAGGACGTAATTGCATTTAAAAAACATTAAGGATTGTTGGCCGTTGCAATTAAACTTACGACCTGTCGAATGCTACGCGAACACTGTACCACTCATTCACAAACAATCAATCCAAATATTTGTTTAGTTAAACTATAAAAATAATAAAACTGTGAAATTAATTTTGGAAAAACGTTACGTAAGAAAAAACAAAACAACAAATTGTGGAAAGACAATGCATCTTTATATAATTTGGAATCTGAGATTTTCAGTAAAGAAAATTCAAAAATAGATTTCTTTTTTACATTAGAATAACATTTTGTTATCTAAGGAGACGAATATCTATAAAATAGATCTTCTCTGTATTCCCCAGAAAAAAATAAGAATCACAGCTTACGAGTAGTGTCCCATATTTAGTCTTTGCCTTTTTATTTGCAGTATGAAAAAGATTTTAAAACGAAAAAGATGTTTTATTGCGTAACGGTAACAAAGTACCGGATTAATCTCTTGGAATTACAGTTCATTGTGCACGAAAATTCAACAATCATTCAGCAAATACTTTTATCGTCAAAGAAATATGTGATCACGAACTAAAACATGTATTTGTAAATTTCTTAATGTGTAAAACATAATTTTACATTTCTTTGATATGCAAAATATAAAAAGCGAAACGCGTCAATGCAAATCAAACTTTTCAGAACAATGAAAACGAAATCTTCGTACATCAAAAGATGAGTACAAGCAGCTTTGCAAATGCATTTAATGATACTTATATCACAATCGTTTTTCAAAAAAGCTGTGACGTCATAGCAAAATACGTAGCCTGCATAGAACAGTTGCGCAAGGGCTTCATCTAATAAAATTATTTGAGGGAATACTTCAATGGGCGTTGCTATACTAAATTTCGCAGGTAGAGCGACCGCTCCATATGATATCAGTCAAACTGATATATTTCGTATCATATTTAGATTTTTGTACAACAGTTACGGGAAACTTAGATTTAATATTCCAAAAGGCAAACTTGAAGTAATTGATAACAAAAACCCAATGAGTTCTCGTAAACCATTAAGAATAAGAATAAGTTGCTTTGTGATTGCCTAACCTATCATTTTCAGTTGATACTGTAGAATATGAAAACCAATATGAAAATACCCCCATAAATGTAACAATTTGTTGCATTCACGGAAACAAAAAAAGAATCATGTAATGTAACAATACATTTTAATATGTAGTGCAACACAAAATTCTTTTATTGACACACCCACAGATTTAAAAAAAATGAAGTTACATTGTCAAAAAAACTTTTTTAAACAAAAGAGTGACATATCATGTGAGAGAAAACTTATTATTGATGTGCAAATCTATTTTCAAAATAAAGTTACATTGACCAAAAAATATTTCATTTACGACATTATCGTAAAACGTTTTAGAAAAATGATTGACATGCAGTGCAACAAAAATATTTTTGTGACCCACAAAACAATTTTAGTGATGCAATGTAACATTAAAAACTTTTTGTTACGCAGAAAAGATTTTTGAAATATTTTCCGGTGTATACCGATTCAATTATTTTAAATGGTATAAGAATCTAAGAATTATACAATTCAGAGTTTAAATGAAAAAATATCATCATCTTATTAGTCTTCAGGAATAATTTAAATACAATATGTAGATCGTACGTAGAGCGTTAGCTTAGCAATTGGAAGTTTCTGGGAACGATCCCAACGGCCGCCGATAATGGTTGATGTTTTTTTCAGTTTATTCTTGTCACGGCAAACAAATTTTGGGATGGTTCTTTCAAAGTAGGGTCTGGTTGACATCCATCCATTATTCCGGCCTGAGCCAAAGTTGCCTAATTAAACTCAAAATGTAGACTGTGCTATGATAGAAAACTTAGTAAAGCTTAGGATATGGAAATTGAATTTCTACTTATGCTCAGGCCGGGAAAGGATTCGGAAAGGTGTTGGCCAGGGTCTATGTTGAAAGTCTCATCCGCATTTGCCTGGTATGACTAAGGAAAATACCTGGAAAATCTCAGCCAGGATAGTCGGCAGTTGGGATCGAACCCATGACCTCTCGAATGCTACGCAAACACTCTACCACTGAGCTACGACGGCTCGGTTAGGATATGGAATATTTAAACAAGAAGTCTAGAAGTTTTCTCTCAATATCGAATCAAGAAATTCTAAAGTAAAATATGAAGACAATATAGAAAAAGGTATTTTTTTCTAATTATGCTATAATATTAATAAGTTAGATATAGCCTGCACGATTTATTTAAATAGCATCTAGCATTACGTGCTTCTAACATCGAGCCGTGAAAGTTTGATTTTTGTTTTACTGAAGTGACCCGTAATATTTCTTACATACACCATACAGACACCTACAATTTTGAAATTCATTTACAACAGAAACCAGCTTCATTAAGCCTGCAAATATGCTCCTATATCATAACCGACAAAAAAGTGATAGATAAATATTTTGTCCCGAAGTTGAAAAGTCAGATCAACATTTGATTAAATTATCATTGGCCATAATTCCACTAATACAAAATTTGCACAAATGTTAAAAAATCAAAAATCGAGACAGCAAACTTTTGTCTGTTAGCATATTTACAGGAGCATATTTATAGTTATCCATTTCCAAAAGTATAAATTCCAATATTTCATTCTTTTTAAACAAAATATTAAACATTGTAAGTATAATAATAATTACCGCAACTTTCTATCGGTATGTGGTAATATCCAGGTTTGCATTGAAATTGTTTAGTCCACGCTTTTCATGTTGATATACGCTGAAGAAATATCTTCATCTAATTTTTACGTACATATAGGATTTTCGCGAAACACAGCTTATGGATAAAGCGTTCAAAACGCTCGTTTTGGACCACTCTTTACCTACGTTTTCGGTTCAATAAACACTGAATTTGTTCTTGTGTGAAAAAAAGCAAGAATCGCTTCATTGTTGTTGTGAATATTAAAACCTATAACAATGAAGCTCTTTCAACAATGAACAAAAAGGAAAATTAAAAATCGGCATCGATCATGCTCTTGAATTGGTTATGAACTTTCTTCCCTGAAAGTTTGAACTCTCTAGTCTTGAATTTGTAGGAGCAGCAATGAAATTTCGTGTAACAGTGAAAATACATTAGACATATACGGAGGTAGTTCTGCCATCTTTTGTTGCTTTAGATTATCCTTAAGATTTCAACAACCCTTTTCTTGAAAGTGATCTCTCTCTCTCTCTCTCTCTCTCTCTCTCTCTCTCTGTGTGTGTGTGTCCGCGAATGCTAATGAATCGACATTTTAAAATCTTGTTTGTGTTTCTCAGGTACTTTATTTGTGCCTGTGGACGGTTACATTTTTTTTCTCAATCTCATAACTGTAACATTGCTTTCTTCTTGCAGATTCTGGACACGTTTAATTTCATTTTCTGCTTCCATATTTTTCGCCAATGTTCTGTTATTGATTTCGAAATTTTCGCTTGCTGAAGAACTAAACGAAACAAATTCGGAAGACTTAAGACATTTTTATAGGAGATGTTTAAGTGAATCAAACGCTCGCTCTCGAATGTTCCTGTTTTCGACCCGGGATTTGCAATTAAAATAAAGAAGCAACGTAAGATAATTAATCATTGCACTAATTCACAGAAGAAAAAAAATCTCTACACCCAACAAACACAATGTTTTTCCTAGAAGAAAGGCGAAATTCACACTGTCGAAATACTGAATAACATGTGCCGTTAGCTGGTTACTCTGTGTGTACAAATCCGGATGACGTCACACGAGCTCCCACCCGCAACCCCGGTTTCCAGCTTCGGAGGGCCAAGACTGCGCTACTTTCTTAGTTTATTATATACATACTTTGACCACACATGCCATTAGCGTAGGGGAAGGGAATGGTAAGTGACAGAAGCCAGTTTTTGCTGAATAGTTATAATACGTATACACATGTGCTGTAGGCGTAGAAATCACGTGCCTTCAAGTTTTAAGATTAATCACAAAATGGTTACAGGAAAACGAATCATATCATTAGTTTCCTTGTTTCGTTTTGCGTTCGTTGATGCGGTGGGTCCGAAGAAATTGCTAGCTGCTTGTACAGTACTGGTATTTGTAAGAAAATGATATTAAGGGCCAAACACTAGTAGCAATTCCAGATAACTGTTGTGGACAAAATAAGAATTGGAACATGGTCGTATTCTGGCTCTATGTACTATCTAAAGAAAGATTTCAAAATATAGAACATAATTTTCCTGTTACTGCGCATACAATTTTAGCCTCGGATAGAGATTTTGCCATTATTGAGAATCACGTACGACGCAATTTGCAAGAGGTGTACAGCCCAAACCAGTGGCCGGATATTATGCAGAGGTGGGCAATGAAGAAACCATTTCATGTTTACAACATCTCCCTGAAGAACACAAGAAAAAATTGCACTCTTAGGAAGAAGACAGTGAATGGTCATAACGTCAAGTTGAGGAATGTGTGCCGCATTAGGTTCAGTAGTAATAACCCTACCTCAATCGAAATATCACCCTCTTTTGTGAATGATATTTAGGACGACATTAACTTTCGTCGAAGAGGACGAGAGCCTGCCAACTTGTCCTCCTTACATTCTAAGTACAACACTGTACTGCAAAAGAACAGTCACCGATGTTCTGTCACTCTTAGACTACATCCATCTAGTTCACCATGATCCCCCCAATCCCAATCCTTGCACTAAATCCAGCTGCACATATTGTTGAGCCCAGTGATGATTATGACAGTGATGTGGATTAGGATTGTCAGCATCTGTTTGTGAAGCTGTATCTCCATTGACATCAAGTGAAACATGTTTGAAGCCATTATAGCTTCATTAAGTGTATATGGACATAGTATTTTTCATTTCGAATTAAAAGATAATGGCATGTACATTGTATTCTCCATTTCATATCAAGTTTTTGGTTTCAAAAAGATAATGATATGTACTCTGTATTGTTCACTTTTCTTACTCCTTGTGTCATGTATTGTGTTCCTTAACTTCAAACTTGTGTTCTATAAATACTATATGAATATACCAAGTAAATAAAATGAAAATATATTATGTATTATTTTTTTCTGATTTGTACAAATAACTAGATTTTCTTTTTCAGTTTACTCGAAAGTTGAAAAATGGCGGTTACCATTTTGTTCCTTCGAGGGGCTCATATATAAATATCACCTATTGATTGCTTCCAACTTAGCGCTAGAAACATGTATTTTCCCTAACAAATGGATTTCTGCTTTAATTTGTCCTATACCTACCCAAGACAAACGAGAAATTACCAACCACAGGCCTGTAGCAATCTTCCCAGTCTTTACGAAAGTCTCGGAATAGATTGAATATCAACGAATTATTAATTAATGTGAAGCCAGTTCTCCCAACTAAACAACATGGCTTTGTTTCACAAAAAATCAACGGTAACGAATCTTGCAATTGTTACAGATTTTATTGCAAACTCGTTGGAACGAAGAAAAGCAAGTCAATGTGATCTATATTGACTTTGAAAAGGTGTTTGACAGAGTTAATCACAATGTATTACGAGGTAAATTAAATCACAATCACTTCTCTCCATACTTGATTAGGTTCATGTACTCTTCTCTAACTAATTTCAGACACTCTGTTCTATTTACGGAATACAAATCTGATAAGTATACAGTACTGTCAAGAGTCCCGCAAGGCTCGAATCTTGGACCGTTGTTATTCCTCTTCTTCATTAATGAGCTACAGAAATTAATACAGGATAATAAAAAAATGATTTTTGCGGATAACCTCAAAATATATGCTAAAATTAATTCCATGGAAGACGCCATAAAACTACAGCATAGTTTAGATAACTTGATTAACTAGTGCGCTATCGACCAACTTTCAGCCAATTCGAAGTTTTACCATTCAGTAGAAATAAAACGATTTATCGATTTTATTATTAAATTCATAACTCAAAAGTATGTACTCAGAAAGCCCAACGTATCCCAGGATCTTGGTATTACGTCTGACATGTTTAACAACCACATAACAAATATTACCAATGTAGCTTTTAAAATGTTAGGACATGTAATAAAGATGGGAAGAAAGTTTAATAACTTTCCTACATTAGAGAAAATGTACTATGCTTATGTTCGTTAGAGCAAAAGCGGGCATTTCTAATCTATTATTTCTTAGGAAAATAATTCAAAATGGCTTAACTGCACAGGCTTAGTATCATTGTTACAGTTTCGTGTCCCCTCATTAAAAACACGCGTAGACAACACTGGTCTCTTCCATTGCAAAAGGCAAGGTCAATATAATATAACGAAGTCACCAATCTGGAGAATATGTAGCACCAACAATGAAATGTGTAGAACTTGCATCGAATTGGATATATGTGATATGTCTTCCAAAGCATTTATAAATATTGTAATAAAAAGGTCTATAAATGAGCATTGTAAATATCGACACTCTAGTTGGGCTATAAGAGCTTGCTGCGTTGGCAATAAATAAAGGAAATAGAAATAAAATATAGAAAGTACATATAAACATTTAATGTTTGTTTTCTTACTTCCAAAATACAATTTTCTCAAGCTAGGGGGGGAAGCGCCCTTGTCCACAGACGAGTTGAGCAGGCGGACTAGTATAATGACGTCACCTAGGTTGAACACTTATTCAACGTTGCCTGTCTTTCTCATGGGCCACGAATAGAAGTCGTGTTTGTAAGAGAGATTTTGGTTGGATAAATGATAATTTTTTCAGCGATCATCTTGCAACACTGATTTGTAGCAAAGGTGCAAGGAAGGTGAGTTAAATGAATATCTCATTATTTTAATTAAAATAGTAATTAAAATAATAATAATGTTCTAAATTAAAGAACGAAGGACTTAAATGTTCGAAAACATAGTCTAGAAAAAAATAATACAATAATCACACTTTTAGGTAATCAAGTTCAGCTTGACTATTTACAGATTAAATTTTCGCATCGGATTATCGTTCTGTTATATTTCTCGTAGAAATTGCGTACACAATCAATTTGCACCCACGGACCACGCGAAAACTATTTTGCTCCTCCTTTCAGTGCATCTCCTTCGCTATTAATTCAACAGTAAAACTAATGAAAGAAGCGTGCAGTTATAGTTTTACGTCGCCAGAGAACCACTTGACATTTTTCTTTCGGATTTTCACTGTTCTCTAACTTCCGAAAGCTAAATTTCTAGGCGCATCGCGGTTAGGACATTCCATTCCGGTACTTTTACACTATATTCACTTCGGGTCATATACGCACATTTTCGCATGTTTTTCACGATTTACCATCATTTACTCTTAAAATACTTTGAATATACTTAGACATTTTAAACAACTGCACTTACCTTAATAAAAGTAGTGATCAAGGGCATTCGGAGCTTAGTTGAGGTCAGGTGCGGTGTTTTTTTTATTGCACACGCAACTCCAGGAGGTTACCACTGTTTCAATGGCCGAGCACTGCACTTTGAATCGGGTAAGAAATCTTTGTTATTTACACGAATTAGGAAATTGAATAAAAGTAGTGACCAAGGGCATTCGGAGGTTGGGTAAGGTCAGGTGCGGTTTTCTTTCGTTGCACACGCGACTACAAGAGGTTACCACTGTTTTCCGCTAATTTGCATCCGCAAGAGAGTCGTATTTATGGCGCTGCGATCGGTTTTCATATCGTCTTTTCCTTACAATGGCTTAACCTTGCACTTTTAAGCGGGTAAGGAACTTTCGTTATTTACAGTAATTAAGCACTTTAGACAAGCAGCGCCACCAATTTTACATAAAACACCTTCCTTTACTTACCCACGAACTCCATTTATCCTATAAATTTTCCATTTTTGGCGACGTAAAACTATAACTGCACCGAAAGAAGTTGACAATGGGGTTGCTGCTCGTGACGATAAGGAGAAAGAAAGTTTGGTGAAGTTTGTGGCAGCCAACTTTGTGACATATTTCACGATATATACGCTTTATACCACTCGTTCCGGGTCGGGTTTGGACACTTCGGTATCTTGTATAAGGAGAAGAAAGTTGGGAAAAGTTTAATTTGCTATGTCAAACGATACTGTGAGTTCTGGGGGTTACGAAGAAAAGCGGAAAACAAACAGGATTTGACTGAGATGCTCTGTGAGAACCCGAACATGATATATCAAATAGTTGTAAAGATACGCTTTAAATAATAACAGAGACTGACTATTTTGTTTAAAATCTACTCTGACGAAATTTAATATCCTTTATTATGAATACCCCTGAACTCCACACAGGTATCCGCTGAAACCAGCATCACCTTAGTTTAGGGTTTACTTTACTTTATGGTTAAAAAAAAAAAAAAACACGAGAAATGTAACATTTGAAACGTGTGCAGATGCGTTGAAATGTCTAAAGGCCATAAAATAAATTCAATTCAAATTCAATATTGAAATGCGAAATATATCAAGTTTCCAGTTATGGAAGTGTGAAATGACACTGAACGAGCGAAAGGTACTAGGGACTATCTACCTTCTTGCGCGTTGGGGCAAGCACATACAGTGTATTTTAAACGCCATATACATCACGAATCTCTTCGCTCGTTCGATAACTGACCGAGATTTTGTAACAAAATGCATGACATTTTTAATACGAAGTGTTCCTTCGCATGCCACCATGTTATTATGTAGTGATCAACTCGAGGGCATATTTAACGAAATGGTAATGTCACAAGGTTTCTCATAACACTTTTGGTTTGCAGGTTGTCGCTAGGAGTTTACAGAAGTGCCTGTGATAGTATATGAAGGAGAATAAGTGGTATATTCCGTACATATGGTTCAATAGCTGGCGGCATCTTTGAGACTAAAATAAAACTTAACCAGTTTTTTTTTTAGGATCTGCAAAAAGTAGCTGGATTCCTTGTCGTTCTCTACCGAATTCTTATAGGTCCTACGTTCATTTTTCGCGGAGTCGCAAACAGTAACATACAGGGTTAATTGAAATGAAGATTATCGTGTACCTGTAGCTCAGTTAAACACTTACCGAGATATGGCGTTGTAAATATTTTTACACCATGATCAGGTGTGGTGAGAAGACGAACCAATTGAATACAAACCATGGGTTCCATCACATTGTACAAAACTATTATTCATGGGAGAACCGTGGGGTATTGTACCAACAATATCGCTTATCGAATTTCGTCTGATGAGCTCGGATGGGGGAAAACGAAGATATTACATTGTGATTGGTAAGCCGGAGGGAAAGAGGCCGTTGGGATGACAGTAGAAGAGATCTTCGAGAGGTAGATGTTCAAAATGAATACTACTGACGAACGTTTCTTGCTGCGGCGATGAATTTGCGAGTTCCGTAAGCCAAGGACAGAGTTAGTTAAAGCGTTTATAAACAAAATGTACAGTACCATACAAGGCTAAATTAAATTGTTATCAAGAGTGACGTTTTAAGTATTTCTACCCCATAACAACAACGCATGAGAACGTTAAGAAGATGACGAGCCACTCCAAAACTAACCTTGAGTTTCATCGCATTGAATTAACATACATAGAAGAATCCAGGGTTCAGACTGCCCATGAGATGTTTTATTTTGCGTTGTATAGGTCTAGTTGACAGCTTACAAGATAGTTAGGCAGAGGAATGTGAAGTGCGATCTCTTGTCTCTCTTACGCCACTAATAAACTCGAACACTTATTTTCTTTTGACTATGTACAAATCACCTACAGAAAATATGAATATCAAACATATAGTGCTGCCGTCAATGAGAGGAAATATTGCGTAAGACATTCATCTGCGTAGCAGTCTTTGAACTTCCAGCTATACTTACTTGCTCTAGGTGTCCAAAAGCTTGGGACAATGAACTTTAGTTTTTAGAACTCGATATTTCCAGTATTATTATTAACAGAAGGGTCATTTCAGGTCATATCACCCATTAATTTAAGGTTATGGCACCCACTATCTCAGATTTTGATGAAACTTTACACAAATGTTCATTACTATGTCCTTAGCATATCAGTAAAAAAATTTTGAAGTTATGAGTCATACCTTTTTTTATATACATTTTTAAGTATATTGCCGTTTCTCCGTTTTCGCAGCTCGGAATTATCAGCCAAATGAGCAAAATATATAATTTCTCAGAAATTTGAAGATAGAGTTGACATTTTTAAGTTATCTTTCCTATTCTATCTACTTTCAGAAGAATATGAATGGGCCACTAACAAACTTAAAAAAGTATATATGTTCTGTAAAATTTGTTTTTCCAAATTTCAGGACATGGATTATGAAAAACGACCACAACTCAACTCTCCAACCAGCTAGAAGCATGATTTTTTTTTGCTAATTTTTACTTAAATTATAAACTATCTAAAATTACATAAATACTAGCGGTTATCAGAAAGCTCAGTTTTTTTCTTAACTAAGTGCTATTCAACTAGTTAAAGCCCGTCACCGGGAAAAAGGCGTTCTTTTCGATTGAAGGTAAATGGGATAACTCGTAGTAGGCTGAAATTAAGTAATTAATTTTGGGGGTCCACCATTTTGAATCTATGATTTTGTCTTTGGAGACATTTTGTAATATTTTCGTAAGTTACTAGTGATGATGTACTGCCATACAAAATTTCGTCTTTTATGCGTCCGTGTATTCTATACAATGGGTTTGGCGACCATTTTGAATCCAAGATGGCGACTTTTTAACATTTTGTAATAGTTTCTTAATCTACTCTTGATAATACCCCTTTATGCCAAATTTCGTATCTCTAGCTCAAACGGCGTGGAAAATGAATTTTTGAGGTTGCCATTTTGAATTCAAGATGCCGTCTTTGCAGACATTTTGGAATGCTTTTGTAAGCTATTAGTGATGATGTACAGTCATACCAAATTTCGTTTTTCTAGCTCCAGCCGTTTAGGTTGTGTATTCTATACAACAATGGGTTTGGCGACCATTATGGATCCAAGATGGAGGGTTTTTCAAAATGTAATAGTTGCTTAATCTGCTAGAGATGATGTACCTTCATACCAAATTTCGTTTTTCTAGCTCCAACCTTTTAGCCTGTGTATTGACTACTAAAAGTCTTCGTGTGTTAGGTGACACATACGATATATTAGTTCTTGCAGATTGATTTTTTTCAATCCCACGAACGAAAAATAAAAATTATATTATTTTAGACATCATGTAAATTTTACAAATAAGAAAATAAACTATTTTTATCACTCAATTAAGTGGGAATCCTTATTTAAAAATTTTGTTATCAAAATATCCAACCAACAGTTCCCCAAGAGACAGAAGAAAGGAACCTGTAGCAAGCTGCAAGACAAGTACAGACACGAAATTTGTGTGCGGCAGGCAGGCAGCTGCAGACTCACTTTACCTCTCATAGGTGAATGGTCTGTCTATGTTGATGTAGTTCTGCTAACAAAATGTGAGTGAATAGGCCAACAAAGGAACAATAGATATTTAAGTATTTTCTTATCAACTTTACTAGTTACATACAAAATATGGAAAATTTAAACAAATGTAGTATTGGAATTTTTTTTTTTAAATTCAGACTGTCGTCTAACTGCTTATACATCATCAAAAAGTGTTGTAAATACATTAGAATTGACTGAAAATAACAAAGAAGTTATTTTGTTACGAACTTCATTAGAACTAAACCATTTTACTACAGTTTGTGCTCGTGACAGTTGCTATTTTACTGAAGTCTATGAGAATCAGGAGAGGAATTGTTGTGATCCAACCAAGTGCCACAAAAAATCTGTAAAGAAAGCGGTGCGGACTGTAAGTTTGCCTTTTGCAAAGTCTTTGATTGCAAATGGCATCTCAGTAAAACTTGGTCAAAAACTTTGCCCCAAATGCCGTAATTTCTGTGCGGAAAAAATCAAAGCAACATGTAACTGACAGTGAAACTGAAGACCCATCCGTTTCTATAGGTGATAGTGAATCGAAAAAACTATACATTGAGGAAGCACATAAAACTTTAGATTACTTGGGCTGTTCTCCTAAACTTCATGAAATTGCTTCCCACAGTAAACATTCATATGGGAAGAGGAAATTAAAAAGTGTTACTAATGTCGTGAAAGAAAAAGTATCAAGAGCTTTAGAGTATTAAGTTGAAAGTTCTAGTAGTGAAAATGGAGACCCTGAATTGTTAAGAAAGCTAAGGACTTTGACATAATGATAGAGCTCCTTAAAAATAAGGTTGGTGAAGTTAACAGATCTTAATAATAATAATAATATATATATATATATATATATATATATATATATAAAAAAAATACAAAAAGCCCCCTAATTTTGGAGTAAGGAAAAAGTAACGACTGAGTTTAAATTTAGTGAATATATTGTTTGTCAAGCAAGGAAGCTTAAGCCAGAAAAAGGTATATTATCCTTACCAGAGCCAAAAAATGGGTAAAGTTGTTCCTGCAGAAGAAGTTCCTGCATCGTGTCAAGGAATTTTATAAAAATGATGAGTACAGTGGAATATTACCAGGGCCAAAGATAAAGTTAGCATTAGCAAAAATGTTTACATGCAAAAAAGGTTACTTTTATGCAATTTAAACGAACTATTTTCTTGTTACAAATGGGAATACCCTCAAGACAAAATATGATTTTCCAAGTTTTGCACTTTACGTCCCAAGTGGTGTATCCCTGCAGGTGCTTCAGGCGCTCATTCAGTCTGTGTATGCAGTATACATTAAAACGTGAAGCTACTTCTTGATGCAATCAAAATTGAAGAAACGTACAAAGATCTGATAAAGTTGCTTGTTTGTGATCCAGACAACTCAAACTGTTTGCTTAGAAATTGTGATAGTTGTCCATCAGAAGAAGCAATAACAGAGTTTTTGAAACATAAATTCGATGATTTTGGTACTGATGATGAAATTGAGTATACTCAGTGGTTGAATACAGACAGACCAGAATTTGTGAGGCAGACAGCAGTGTTGAAGAAATAATTAATTTATTAGTCAACAGACTCCAGAAACTTATTCCCCACTCATTCATTGCCAAGTCCCAAGCAAAAGCTTTAAAAAACCTGAAAAAAAACCTTTCCCCTAATACTGCAATACTACTTATGGACTTCAGTGAGAACTATTCTTATGTAATCCAGAATGAAATTCAAAGCTACCATTGGTCAAGAGCCAGCTGTACACTCCACCCTGTGTGTGTGTGTATTTGGTAAGTGCGGGGGAGCAAAAGATTTTGAATCACTGTTTTATAAGTGATGACTTGAACCATGATGTTTCATTTGTCAATGCTATACAAAGAGAAATGGTTGACAGAACATTTTCCATCACTGAAAAAGGTGCACTATTTTACAGATGACTGCGCTGGACAGTATAAAAATAGGAAAAATTTTAAAAACTTGTGCGAACATAAAAATGATTTTGGAATTTATGCGGAACACTCTTTTTTTGCAACTAGTCACGGAAAATAAGTTTGTAATGGGCTTGGAGGTACTGTAAAACGCACACTGAGAAAAGCAAGCCTTCAGCTGCCTGATGAATCACATATAACCACAGCAACTGGGGTATTTGGTTTCTGTAAAACCAAGATTGAGGAGATCTATTTCCATTATCTTCCGAAGGCAGAAAATGATGAACTGCGTATTAAGCTTGCAAAACGGTTTTCTCAAACAAGAACCGTGGCAGGAACCAGACGTTTCCACCACTACAAACCCATTTCTAGTGTCACCATAGAGATCAGAAGAGTGACAGAGGCAAAAAATCCAGCTTTTAGTTTCTCGTTTGAAGAGGACAGTTTGTGGGAAACTATACAGCCTTCGCCAAATTCGTATGTCACAGCAGTATATGATGACCGCTGGTATATTGCTCTAGTGAGGGGCACTTCAGATGAAGAGGGAGATGCAGATTTACCGTTTATGCATCCACCTGGTCCTGCTAATTCGTTCTACTGGCCACAAAGAGAAGATGCATGTTACATTTCTTTTGAGAACATTTTGTGTATAGTTAATGCTCCACAAACAAGTTCTACGGGTAGAATGTATCATTTCATACAAGAAGACTTGCAATTAGCAGAATCAAATTTATCTAAATTGAGTGTTAACAGAGACAGACTATCAAATTCTGCAAAGTAAAAATGGATGTAGCTGCCAATTAAAAGCATCGAAATTGTAAATACTGCAGCTCTCATTGATGTTCAAATATGTAAGTACATTACCTAAAACTATTTTGTGGTATTTTTCAAATCCATCTCACCCTATTAATTTCACCATTTTGTTTCGGGCCTAAATGAAAACTAGGAAGTTTAAAATTCAGCTAATAAATAACATATTACAGTGTGTAAGCCTAACCACATGGTAAAATCTTTCATTTATTTATTTATGTTTGCATTTATTTTAGCTTTTTTGTATTCAAAGCTTATTTTGTTTCCTTATAAAATTTACAATATTTTTTTTTACAAAGACAAGTACAAAGAAAACCACTAATGACTATGAATTTTAAGATAGTTTATAATTTAAGGAAAAAATTCATGCTTCTACCTGGTTGGAGAGTTGAGATATGGTCGTTTTTCATAATCCATGTTGTGAAATTGGGAAAAGCTAATCTTAGAGAATATTTTTTATTTATTTTTTAGGTTTGTTTGTAGTCTGTTTATTTTTTTCTGAAAGTAAATAGAATAGGAAAGATGCCTTAAAAGTTTATCTTTTATCTTACCTTAAACTCTTTTATCTTCAATAATTTCTGAGAAATTAAATATTTTGTTTCTTTTTGGTACATTTGGCCAAGTATTCCGAGCTGCAAAAACAAAAACGGCAATATACTTTAAAATGTATATAAAATAAAGTATGAGTCATAGCTTCAAAAAATTTACTGGTACACTAAGGACATAGTAGTGAATAATTGTGCAAAGTTTCATCAATATCTGAGATAGTGGGTGTCATGGCCTGGGTGATTTGAGATGGAATGACTCAGAACTGAGGCGGCATTGTACTGTCAAAGACTTCGGGCTTGCTGTATCCAAAAATGAGTATTCCAGACTTATGCAATAGAAGAATCCCAGAAAATTCTCAGAAGTAAAGGATACATTTAAAGGAATGTTTTGTGTATTTATCAGTAAAAGAGACTGCCATTGCCTGGTTATATGGCTGTGGTTACGTCTATCTGTACTCAAACGGAAAGTAGTTCTATTCATGCTTATTTCGTCCAACTATTTACTCCGGAGAATGCCTGGAAATAACATACTTCCTTTGGGGAATCCCTTGCGCCTCCATTGTAGAATTTTGGAATATACATTTATGGATAAAGCAGATTTGAAATCTTTGAGGGTACCATGCCTCCTCAGTTCTGCTGTTAATTGTATTGGAAATATGAAGCTCTGAAGTTCATTTTCCCATGCTTTCGGCGGCCTATAGCACCGAAACGGAGCATTTATGCACCCTCGATGGTCTATACTTTTTTTTTTTCGATGGTCTTATTTTCATGTCAGGAATCTCGTGAGGTGGTTTTGTCAGTGTTATTTTGCAACACCCTGTATGGTCACATGTCTAAATAATTAACAGTACCTGAGGTTTCTTTTTCGGGATCTTCAACGCCGTACATAATAACTAATCCTCTTTTTCTTGTTTCTAAATCTTTATTTCACTCTGCAACTATACTTCTTAAACTAAATATCTAGGAATTTCATTTGTGCGATCAGGGAGCAGAGATTTAGACCATTTAGCCACTAGGACCGGCAGTTTTCAAGCCAAGCTAGATCGTGTGCTAATAATCTGGATCATTGTTAGTAGCTATGGTTCGTTGTATATACTTTCGTTATATTTTTCAAGGGCTTTGTACAGGGTTTGGTAAAACCGGGGTATTATTTAAAAAATCGGGCTTTTTCGGGTTTTAGAAATAAAATGTGAATGTATGTAAATGTTAAGCTGTGTACAAACCTCAATCAGTAACGGTGTGTCACCACTGTTGAAACAGAGGGCTTGGAGTGGACCTGTTGTGTATATGTGTGGGAGGGGCTCACTTCATGGTATGTGCACTGGATTCATGCCGCAGCGTGGCTCAGCCCAAGGTAAATGTAGGTCCCGGAATTCCGCCATTCATAGAAGAGACTGAGGAAAATGAGGGAGAATCCCATTCGGAATGGTCTCACTGATATTCCTGAGCAGGGTCTGATTTTAAAAAATCTTTTTTTAAGGCCTTTAGGCAACTTTGGCTCAGGCCGAATGAATGAATGATGATGGGGAATTGGTGGAATAAAGAAAGTAAGAGGAACCAAGAGAACCCCGAGAAAACCCATGTACATAGTGTTTGTCCACCACGTGGGCACTGACCAGGGTCGAACTAAGGACCCCACGCACCAAAGGTGAGCGCTCTAACACTGAGTCACCGCGGCCCGAGCATGAACTGAATTGCCGCTCAACCTTCCCAGTTTCACTTGGCCGTCCAGCACACCAACCAGTAGACCATAATAGACGGTATAATCATATTGTCCTTTTTTCTGTATTCCCATTTGATTTCCTGATTAACTCTGTGTTCTGGATAATAAGTGCTCATGGGCGGACTGGTAACCAAAGGTCCTTCGTGGTAGTGAGAGTTATGACGCGTGGTCCCCAAAATGATCTTGCAAGGGCCCTTAAAGTACAGATCAGGTCTTAAAATACAAAGTATTTTACCTGAATATAGTGTGCCTTAAAAGAATATGAATTATTAAAGCACTTACTATTAAACTTTACATGGAGCCTTCTTTGCTTTTTGTAAGGACCCTACAGTAGACCCTCTGAGATTATAACTTCAGATAAGTCATGTGTGTCAAAATTGCTAAGTTCGAAAGACCGACAAGACCCTCACGTTATCAGTTGAAGCAAAAGTGGATTAAATGTGGGCTTCTTTATTGGGTAACATTACGCTTCCAAGACAGAAGGGTTGGGGGCCCACTCGGAAATTTCCGGCCTGGCCAGTTCACCCCTGCAAGTGCTGTATCAATATTATATCTGTTTGAAAATCTATATTATTATTGATAATATTTGTTCAGTGTAGTAATTTTTCACTGAGTTTGATACGACAAAGACGTAGTTTATAATTTTATGATAAACTTTAACAATGATGTCATTTGTAAGTAATTGCAAAGATTGAAAGTAAACAGTATCAAAATCTATCATCTTTTTAGTTGGAAGAGTTAATTAGTTCTAGTCTGTTACAAAATCAACAGATAGAAAGTAGTTTTAGTTTGGGGTACTGACTGAGCTCCAATACTTGTATTTCAATATCACAAACGTAAGGTGATGTTGATTTTAGACAGCAATATTATTCTACAGTTAGAATGACAGCAGTGGCGTCTCGTGGCTTTGGAATTGGGTAGTTCACAACCAAAGACCAACGTGGAAAGAACTAAAAACAAGAAATATCGTTCGATAGCTTGAAAGAATTTGAAGAATACAGGGAAAGAAGGAAGATGATTTCTTTTAGTACTCATTTTAAAGTCATATTATCCAATTTACTACTATGTATTTGATATTTTAAAAACAGATATAACTTTTAGATTGGAAATTTTCTAACGGTAGGTGTCATTTTTTAGTACCTGTTAGGAGTGCAAATTCATTTTAGACGTATCCCCTCTTTTCACGTACTCTTCATTTCTCATTGTGCTAAATAGAGAATAGAACTATAGATTTCCATAACTGAATTACACTATGAATTCGGCAAAGCGAAAAAACATTCACAAAAAACGTACGTTGTTGGACTGTCCAGGATTCTATTCTGGATCTCACGATCAATAAATGAGAGATACAGGTTCAAAAGTTCGACAGTACACGACGAATATGTTTCTCAGTGCAGTTTCCAAGGGAATAAGACAATTGAAAATTGATGGGTAAACTGTCGCACTTCACATTCAATACGCAAAAGAGGCGGGGGAAAATAAGAAATTTGGATTCTGTGTATCCTTCGTACATTTATTATTATTTATATGAAGTCTTCTGTTCTTCTGGGCAGCAAATTTATCTGTAACTCTTAGGTTAAGTCCTGCATCCTTACCAAGTATTTTTCAACGGAGAGAGCTGAGACGATCTTGTGTCATCGTATTTCGTAGGAATGTCTTATACACTTTATGTGG